>JBBPMT010000604.1:0-13471 GCA_038090455.1 Garcileccinum viscosum
TTAATGTCTAGTTAGTACTTGGTTAGTATTGGTTAGGATTTGGTTAGCATCTGGTTAGTGCTTGGTTAGTATTTGGTTAGTACTTGGTTAGTGTCTGATTAATGCTTGGTTAGTATCTGATTAAGATTTGATTAGTATCTGGTTAATGCTTGGTTAATGTTTGATTAGTGTCTAGTTAGTCCTTGGCTAGTATCTAGTTAGTATTTTGGTTAGAACTTGGTTAGGATTTGGTTAGTGTCTGGTTAGTGCTTGATTAGTGTTTGATTAGTATTTGATTAGTGCTTTATCTCTGATCAATTATATATTTTTATATAACTGTCAGCAGCTGGAAAAAGCTGGGCAAACTAGAAGAATCTGGAGTCTACTAGGAAACTCTGGGGCTTACTGGAATGTGGCTTGTTTTAGTGTGGCTGTGTATTTGGGAAGCTAGAAAGGACTATCAAGACCTGGAGCATCTGGAGTAGCTATGAAAGTCTAGGATAGTTGTATGGTGTAAAGGTCTAATGTACTGGTTTGCTAATGCTATTAGTACATGGTCACTGTCCATGTATTTGTTAAACAGAGCTAGACATTCCTTTATAGCAAATGGATAGTTGGATTGTGCCAGCCAACTTTGAAGCCTCACTGCTTGAATAAAAGATTGTAAAATCATTTTTTTAAGTTGACCTAAAATGTAATGAGTATTACAACCCTCATATAGAACCTAACTTTTCCCTTTGTCAATAGTATTTTTCGCAATCACATGACTTGATATTTGTCACATAATCAGTCATATGACATCGCGTGACTTTATCACTTATCTATGATATCATAGGGCTAGACTGCTGTATGTACACCTTATATATGGAAACTCTCCCACAGTCATGTGAACACTCTAACCATATATAGTATACCTTACTCACCATTATTGTAATAGTACCAGCCCTATAGTGGTCCATGTACATGTATTAGTAGTATGTATATATATTGTGAATGTATGACCAGCAGATCTCAGTCTATTCTGGTTAGTTTTCTGCTAATTTATATGGATTTCTATCCATAGTTTGTTTTGTTGAGGTGATCTAGCTCATACTAGCAGTTGCTTTCATAAGAACAAACTCTCATCCAGTTACTTCACCTCAGTGGTACCTACACATACCACTCCTACCACTTTTCTTCTCTTTTCATCATCATAGTTGGATCCCAGACTTAAGGGAAAATACTTGATCACCAGAGTTAAGGTGCTACCTGGATAGTAGGTGGTTGTACTGTAACCATAGAAGGACTGCAACCTTCTTTCCACCGCATTTATATACTTGTCTAGTGTAGTCCCTGGTTAACTTTGTCAGGATAGACCTTATTCGAAAGGACTCTTCTGACTGCCAGAAAATAAAGATCAATCCCTTAGCATATATTGGGTCAGTGCAGTGGAAGGATACTGTGCAAACCCCTCACATTGTGATTTCTACAAGTTTAAGATTCACAATCTCAGCATACTAAAACATCAGCTGTAGCCAGGCAGAATCCAGTTCCCCCCCTTGCATCCGACACTTGCAGAGTTACTGCTTGACCATGACAAGTAGGAGTTTTTCTTTTAGCATTATTTTATGGACTTTTCAGATCTTTATGATGATGATTGGCATGCCTTGAGAAACCACAACTATATATATAGCCATCTCTACTAATATCTCTAAGTAACTTCCCATCAATAAGGACTTTGATCCCAATGATATCATAGTATGTGACATTCCTTATGCCATTGAGTTCACCACTGATTTCCCTGATTGGCTCCAGCATGAGTTTTTAGAACACTGCCTTAATCATACACCAGTCCTCACAGATGATACTCTTGACCTTTACCAATCACAAATAAAATTCAACTATAATAATGTCAAGCTTGTATCTGTTCAATATTCTGTCCCCTCTCAATACCCCTACTGTCTCCATAACATCTCTTCACAGCTTGAGGAGAAATTCTACTGCCACATTCACTGATCAGCTCAAGTTGCTAACCAAGCACCTGTCAACTATGCTGGTCAGGCTGGAAGCAGCAGAATCCAAAGCAGAAGACCTGCAAAATCAGCTGGACCAAAAGTGCCAGGATAGAGCAAAGGAGGCAAGTGCCATGCCAGCCAGCTTAACAGAGACCTCGAAGAAGGCAGAGGTAGTAAAAGACCCTGGAATGTTTGATGGGTCTTACTTCAAATTCAACAAATGGTGGATTAAAATGCTGGTATTCAGAGAGATGAACTTGAGTGTATTCGGGGAGCACAAACAAAATGGCAAGAAAAATTGAAACCTCACAGTTTTCTCTAGGATAGGTACTGAAGGAGAAAAGGACAAGAATGGTGCCAGAGTATGGGCATGCACAGAAATTAAAAATCACAGAGATCTTGATGTCCCATGGCTCTGATAGCAAGAACTGGAGAAACTACTTGCCAATTGATTCAGAATCGGAAATGAGAAGGAGATTGCGACCAAGAAACTAATGGTATGAAAGCAATACAGGAATGAGTGTATACAGGTATACCTGACATAATGGCTCACTTTATACAACCAGGCCAAATATAATGAGGCCATGAACATTGTGCTGCTAGAACAAGGAGTCTGGCAAGATATCATCAAGCATATGTATATGCAAGGTAAAAGGCCCAACAAGTTGTACAATTTCATTATGAAAGTACAAACATACACAAATGCCCTGGAATCCTTGAAATCAAAATTCGACAGTTCTCACTAGTCCAACCAGGACCCCAACATAATAGATGTAGATGTCATCATTTTTGACAACAGAGAAATCAACTGCAACTCTTAGAGCTGCTATAACTGCAGTAAAGAAGGGCATATGGCCTGCGACTGCAAAGCCAAGAGCACACCTTGTGCAGAATGCAGATTTAGAAGGGGCAGGCACCACAAAGAGTGCTCGAAATACAAATTGAGGCAAGTTCATGCCACAGAAGAAACTGCACAATCAAACCAAAATGCCAGACCTCCCCTTGCTTGCCCTTTTGCTATGCTCTCATGACCTACTGGACAGGTAAACTGGGAAGCAGCCATTTGAAGCATGATCCTTAAAGTTACATATGCTTATTTTCGGGACCTTGAGTTTACCTAGGGAAAAGAGTAGACTCAGACACATTGAGTAGTGTGCTGAGTAATATGGACTCTAAATACATACATAGCGTTTTTTTTCTTTTTTTAATTTAGTACCAACTTGATTGAGGATGTAATGCCAAGATAGTGCTCACCTGTTTTCCTTATTTGTTTCAAATAGTTTTTCTGATCTTGATAGTGATGTAAATTTAGATAGTTCATCTTCTTTTTTTTCATCTCTGTTATCTTGATGTAGTAGCCTACCAGATGACATAACTGAAATGGTGAACTTCAACAAGGAGTGTGGTCACCAGGAAGTGATGCTTAATTCTATTTGTACAGAAAATAAAAATAGTTTGCCTCTGAACTTGATAGAGAAATGAGTAAGAACTCTAAAACCACTTCATGGACTATTCGTAAAAATCAATATAATCACAAAAACTCAAAAAACAGAAGTCAATGCCCTGCTAGATAGTAGTGCAACTGAAATCTTCATTGATAGTGCATGGGCCAAAGCAAAAAGAATGCTCCTGCAACCTCTTGAAAACATTATACTGATATATAACATAGATGGAATCATCAATTCAGCCAGCAGAATAGCATACACTGCCACCTTAATCATAGACTGTCAAGGATACCATGAGAAAATAACTATGGATGTCACCAACCTTGGAAAGAACCACATAATCCTCAGATATACATGGCTGCAAGATCACAACCTCTCCATTGATTTGGATACAAGGTTTGGTGGTCATGAATTACTGCCCTAAATTATGTGCAGCCCTCCAACATAGCTATCTAAATAGGGTAGAAAGTTACAAGATAAACTATAGTTACTACATTAACAAAGTTGACAATGGAAAATATATTCCTGCAGATGTGGAAGAAGCCAAAAAGCTTATACCAGAATTATACATGAGTTTATAGATGTCTTCTTGAAGAAGGCAAGTGAGTGAATACCAGAGCATAAATTTTGGGACCATGCAGTAGATCTGCAGCCTGATTTCATGCCTAAAAGGGGTTAATTGATCAAGTTATCTCCCCAAGAACAGAATGAAGTCAAGGCCTTTGTGGACAACTAGTTATCAAAAGAGTACATTAGACCCTCCAAATTGCTGCAAACGTCATCCATCTTCTTCATTCCCAAGAAGGATGGAAAGAAGTGCATGGTTATGGACTATAGATATCTAAACAAGGGAACCATGAAAAACAATTACCCTCTACCCTTGATCTCACAAATCATAAATAAATTGAAAGGATCTAAGATCTTTATAAAAATAGACCTTCATTGGGGCTACAACAATATATGAATCAAAAAAGGCGATGAATGGAAAAGAGCCTTTGTCTGGCACCTCAGGGCTTACAAACCCCTCATTATGTATTTCAGCATATGCAACAGCCCTGCCATATTCCAGCAAATGATAAATAAGATCTTTGCTGGTATGAATGATTGCATCATCATCTACCTTGATGACCTACTGATATTTTCAAAACACAATGACATGAAACATCATAAAGAAGTAGTAAAAAAAGTCTTGAAGCACTTGTGGGACAACAACCTCTTCATAAAACCAGAAAAATGTTTCTTCAGCATCGAACAGGTAGATATGCTGGGCATGGACGTATTGGAATATAGTGTCTTGATGAATCATGAGAAAGTCAAAGGAATACAAGAGTGGCTGGTTCCCACCACAATCAAAGGAGTCTGCAGTTTCTTTAGACTGGCCAACTTCTATCACCGATTCATTAACAATTATAGTCTTGTCACTCAACCTCTTTATGATCTTACTAAGAAAAATCAACCCTGGATTTGGGGAGAAGCCCAATAGAATGTGTTTGATATGCTTAAGTGAAAATTCACATCAGCATACCTGGATGACACAACTCCATATAGGTCGAATGCTGTTATGACTCTCCTCCGTAACCTAACTTTTTCTATTTTATTTCTTTCTTTTCTCGATCACATGACTTGATATTCATCACATGATCAGTCATGTGACATCACGTGACCTTATCACTTATCTATGACATCATAGCATAGCCTTACACGTGTACACCTCATGTATGGGAACTCTCCCATAACCGTGTGAACACTCTAACCATATATAGTAACCATAGATAGCTTATCGTAGACATAGGCCGGCCCTCATGTGGTCCGTGCATACTCTTGTATAGTATATAGTCTGCAATACAACGACCAGCAGACCTCAGTCTGTTCTGGTTAGTTTCCTCCTAGCCATTACCCGCTCCCTTAGTATAGTTTGTCTTATCGAGGTGACCTAGTCGTGGATGGCTAGTAGTTGCTTTCAAATGCAATGCATCAGACTTTGCCATAAATGCTGTTCTTTTGACCAAAATAGATAATAAATGGCATCCAGTATTATACATGTCCTATTTGATGACCCTAGAACAGCATAACTACATGATCGCTGATAAGGAGATGCTAGCCATTATCCTTGCTCTTGAACAATAGATATACCACCCTGAAGGTGCTAGACACCAATTCAAAATCTGGACTGACCACAAGAATCTGCAATACTTTATGAAATCACAAGATCTCAATAGGTGGCAAGCTCAATGGGCACAATACTTATCATGTTTCAATTATGTACTAGTAAATAAATCTAGTATCTCCATAGGAAAAGCAGATGCATATTTATTGATTCTCATATAGCCTTTATTTAATCTTTGATAGCATATATCTACCTCATGAACTACTTACTATAGTCATAGATAGCAGGTACCAGCCCTTAAAGCATGGTCTGTGCACTTGTACTAGTAGTATATAATATAGGGCCTTGAAGTCCTAGACCCCTAGTCTAGTTTTTCTTGGTGATTAACCCATAGTCTCATCTGAGTTTCACAGAATAGGATTACCATCATTTCTTATTTTCAAGTTTCTCTCTATTATTCATCAATTGCAGAGGTCTATAGCAAACTCTCCTTAGTGGATGTTACAGTCCTCATTACTGGACAATAACCTTTACCTTAGGATTATCTTGATAGCTCTCTTCAACATTGCTAACATTCAAAATCTGATCAGACTCTATTTATACTATTTTAGAGCCTGGATAATATGTTTCTGTAGATTTAGCTAGAGTCTAACCAACTTAGTGATCAATTGGCTATTAGTAGTCATATCTTTGGAGAGCTCAAACCCTGCTAAGCTCCATCTGAAAGTAGGCATGATACCTATTGCTCCTCAAATGCCCCTTATTATATAGAATGAACAGCACCAACAAATTCTTCAATACATAATGCTTTTCCTCAATATCATCATCTATACTACTACTTCTCTGATGGCATCAATTCCTGAGCCTCTCAAGTATAAGGAGCCAAAACAACTAAGTGATCTGTAGCTATTTTTGCAAGATGTTGTTTATATTCACTAGTAATCTCTTCCACCCAACCTATGTCATCTATCCAGATACATATCAACACTATTGCACCATATTTCAGAAATAATCCAAAGTTTTGGCCATGCTTCAAAGACACTATTGGAGCTATAGATGGTACCTTCATTCCAATTACTTCACCTCCTGCTAATCAAGCCTTGGCTTTCCACAATCACAAGGGATTTATTTTATAGAATTGCTTTTTTATCTGTGACTTTAATCTCTGATTCATGTTTATGCTTATAGGATAGGAGGAGTTAGCAATAGATGCTTGAGTGTATAGCAATGCTGTCTCACATGGTTTAACTCTTTCTGAGCACAAGTATATATTAGGAGATCTTAGGTATCTCTCTCTCTTGACTATACTTGTTCCATACCATGGGGTATAGTACCATTTGGCTGAGTGGGGCCAGGCAAATAAAAAGTATGCACTTCTATTCATTGCTTGTTTCAAGGCTAATAGTAGACATAGGCCCATTAATAAGGAAGAACTATTTAACCTGCATCATGCTTCAGCATGCAACACTATTGAGTAGTAATTTGATATCCTCAAGAATTGCTATCACATTTTTCTACTTAGCCTATTCCCAATCAATATTCAGACATATATTCCAGTGTTGCTAGCAGCTATTTACAACTTTATTTATATATATAAATATGACAACACTAAATGGATTCCAGATGACAATGCCAATATCAATAGTTTAGAGAATGGGGACAAGGACAATGACAATAATTCCAGAGATAAAGTAGATAGAAAATTGTTGGATTGCATGACAGAATTGCTACCCAGATGTGAAACAATTACATGTAAATCCATAAATCCCACATATTTCAAATATATTTCAATTTTCAGCTCAAGCAATGATAATAATATAGCATTATGAAATAAAATAATATAGGCTGGTACTATATAACTAATACAACAGCTAATATTTAATACTTGAATAAATTATCAAAAAAAAATCCATCAAAGTCTATATTGTATTCATATGTACCACTATGAGCTGCCTCCTCCTGGATAATATTGATAAGATTTCTAGTATTCTAATCAAGTGAGAAGAACAGGGATGAAGAGGATGGAGAGGACAACATATTTGTACTGGAGAGGGTTGGAGTGCTGGAAAAAGACAAAATTGAATCATGGTTGCTGGTAAAGGCACTACTAGCCTGACTGAATATTGCATCTGGAAGCTCAGCAGTAGAAGTAAAAGAAAATAGCATCAATATAGGAATAGGCCTGAGATTGGACCCAGCAGATATTGCATGAATTGCTTGCACCTTTTAGGGAAAATGTTTCTCATACCAGCTGAGAGTGAATTGTTTGTGTAATTCAGTGCCACCTAGAGAGATGTATATCTGGCAGAGCCTACCATCAGAGAGGAAAGTGATGGCAAGTTTACCATAGATGATAGGATGAATGGATATATCCTCATTGAGTATGGCTGATGCGAGCTTGATTTGCTCTATGGTGAAGGGTATTGGTGTATTCGAGGATAGTACTATTGTCTAGGTGCTAGTCTGAGCTGAGGACAATGGTACATGAAACCAGTTTTTTATATCATAGACATAATTAGCAGCATGCATAACAACCACTAACATTTTATTTCATACCACTGTCTGACCTATCTTGAATCCAGCTCAAGATACTTTAGATTGCTTGCTGGCTGCAACTAAGGAGCTTGTAGATGATATGAGAACAGAGATGGTGGGAGTTGATGCTTTGTTTTTTCTTTTTCCTTTTGAGTAATATAAGGGTGCATGCAATGTGTGAGATGACAGCTGTGGAATAGCTGATATACTTAAGAATACATTATGTAAGTGGCTACCAGTCTGTGATGAAAGAAAATAGAAGAGATGAGTATAGAGAAACATGCTGCCTAGTATTGACAGGGTAGTCTGGACAGCTATGAACCACATATCTGGATTAGAAGAGCAAAAGCTGTGATCCAATTCAACTAGCTAGTATATGTTATATGCATCACCACTGGGCAGAGGTAATAGTCTGAAGGCCAGAGCATGATTGGGACTGCTGAATGTGCCAAAGACAGAGAGTAGAGGCTGCATTGCATTGACAGTCTGGATTTGATGCTGCAAATAACTAATGGAGAAAGATCCATCAGCACTACCAGCATCTTTGGGAACTAGTTTCTCCATCTGATGGTAGAAGACAAATAGCTTGTTTTCAAATGATTGCAGCTCTTTGGCTTAAGCATACTGATTAGTATAGTGATATAAAACAACAAGCAATATACATCACTTGGATTGGATGCTGCAAAAGATGCCCATGCATCCTTTTCTTCTTGAGTATAAAGATTCAGCCCAACTTCCAGATTAAAATAACAGCCAGAATATTTGTTATATGCTGTAATGGCTGACCATATTTTCTTCAGCTATTGAGAAACTTGTTAGATGGAAAAGATAGAATCATGTGATGATCAAAGCATACCCCAGACCACTTGGCTGAAATCAATAATAGCAATCTGTTAAAGGCCTGGAATTTTTGTATGATCTTATTAAAAATGATCTAGAGAAAGTTGGCAGCTTGGTCTATCCTGGCTTTCTCCACTATTAACAATGCAAGCATTTGACAAACTTTGTCCTTTGTCCAGTTGCAATGTCCAGACTAGCTGGTGTTCATGGATTTCATAGCCTTGAATAAATCTACAAATGATGAGATATGCTAAAAAACCAAGAAGAATATAGTCTGCAACTTGAAAGTTGATATTCAATATAAAGTGATGGTGATGGTAAGAGAAATGCATGTTGGGCATTGGGGGACAAGGTTTGAGCTCCAATATTTAGTCATTGAATAGCCAGGTGCCAAGCACCTGGAGTTTACCTTTTCCCCTCCTCCTTCTTCCCCTTGCTTTAAGATGGAGCTTAGTAGGGTTTGAGCTCCCCAAAGGTACAACTGCTAACAGCTAATTGATTGCTAAGTTGGTTAGACTCTAGCTGGATCCACAGAAACATGTCATCCAGGCTCTTACATATATCATTACAGATAAGGAAGAGCCAATAGCATAAGTAACTCTTATCTGTATAGGTTAGCTATCTACTGCAGATGAGTAATCCTATGAGTAATAACCAATGGAATACATAGCTCTTATCTATGATGTCATAGATAAGTCATAAGAGAAATATTATAATAGATTGTTTTAGAATAATAAATAAGAATAGAACAATCTAGACTTGAATCTAAGTATGGATATAGCTAAGTATATTCAAATAATGAGATTCTCAACACAGCTCTCTCTGGCATTGGGAGCCACATGAACATCACCAATTGGTTGTGCAGGAGAGCTAGTGATATGGACTGATTAAGAAGGCTTATGATGATGTCAGGCACAAGGGTATCTTTATAGTCCAGATTTGTCTGCTGCTGTACTTCTGATGGCTGATGTTGGTCAACAACATCAAATGGTTTGTTCACACTTGTTACAAGTGCCAGATCCATTAGATTCCATCTATCCGGAATGGCATATGCTACACTTAGAAAATATGACTTCATATGCCACCTTTATTTTTGAAGGTCTTCTTTGTTATTGGAGTTCCATCACTAAGATTATTACTGACAATAGATCCACATTCATCCAAGCCCTAGATATTCTCACTAAGTAGTACCATATCTGCCATATCTGCATCTCCTCCTATAATTCACAAACCAATAGTGTGGTTAAATAGCATCATTTTGATATTTGAAAGGCTATCATTAAAAACACCTTGGGGGATGTGCAAGATATAGAAATCAGGCTCAAAGGAACACTTATATTATGGGACAAGATGGATTGGTCAAGAATATTGTAGTTATGATAGAAAAATAGATAAACTCCTATTCGAACTCAGATGTGGCTGAGCCTTGTTATATAATACAAGTGTATGAACTGAGTACTAGATTAGTATACTACTACTTATACTTTCAACACTCCCTCTTGCTAAATGTACCACTTTAGGACATATAAGAAAGTAATAGGATGCTTATGTAATAGATGTACTAGCAAGTATTTAGGTGGGATAAAATTTCAAGCCAAGTTGAGAGTGACATTCTTCAAACTTGCTAAATGTTAAGTTCTTTGTAAACATATTAGTGAAATTCTTGGTATCCTTGATATAGAATAACTTAATTATCTTACCTTATATGATAATGTCATGGATGAAGTTGTATCAATGTCATATGGATTTTGATTGTTTTTTGGTGACTATATTCTTGGCCATAAAAAGGGACCCTTAGTTATTGCCACAAGTGGGGATTGGGTGCAGCTTAAAGCCAAGTGTTACGAACACTATCAGCTGTGAGGATTTGAGGATAAAGGGTATGCAGCTATCGGCTGCCTATTAGTTCATAAGCTGGGTTTGGAGGTACCAGCGCCTTGTCTGAACTATCAATGATGATCTTGAGAATAAGAGTAAAGCTCGCTTGTGAGCCCGAAGGTACTACTGCCAGTGGTTACTGTTGTGGATGACGGAGAACAGATGGTGATCTACTAGGAGTCCGATAGGAGCTAGGAACAAAGCCAAGTAGAACAAGACTGGAGAGTCGAGTTCTATCGGTGCTATATTATATACTATGGGTACAAGTGCACCGACCATGCCTTAAAGGCAGATACTTGCTATCTATGGCTATGACGTAAGTAGTCCATGAGATAGACAGGCACTATAGATAAAGGCCATGAGGCAATAAACATGGTATGGCAGAATGGAAGCCAGGGACCATGTGAAGTATGAAAGACAGCCACATACCATAAGATGTAGCAGATCTATAGATAGATGAAAGGAAGATCGAGATGCGATTGAGATCTATCAAGATACAAGATGCTATCGCCGATGAGATCCGTAGGTCGGGAAGATGGAAGGCCGAGGATCAAGAACTCTATAAAAGTGTCAATAGATACAAATAGTCCAATAGAAAAGTTACGTGATAACCAGTGTCTAGCTATCATATGACCGAGGAGTAGTACTGGGATAAGCACGCGGCTATGTCTAAAAGGGGGAAGACCATATGGGGAACCCTAGATTAGGGCCAAAGTTAGGTCACGACAGAGATCGCAACACCAAGCTTATCTATCATCTGTCAAATCCAGAACAGCTTATCATGAGCAGTTGCTTAGCACCATATATTTCATCTCAGTGGAGTAGAAGGCTGTGGTTTTCTGGAAGTGGGAATTCCATAAGAAGACTCCTTCCACAAATTTTAGATAAAAACCTGTCTGCAAGTATCTGATTTGAACATCTTAATCAGAGTTGGTGCAGGCTACTAAGTCCTTGCCATTTTTACCATTGTAGACTAGAAAGTAGTTATGTATACCAAGTAGGTATCTGCATATGTAATAATATGCCTTATCTAGGTGATCTTGAGATGAATTAGCTGCCTGTCTGGCAAGCTGGGTGATAGCATAGGCAATGTCAGGCCTTGTACCAATCATAAGGTACATTAATGATCCAATGACTATTTGGAAGTGGAATCAGAGCTCCAGGTTAACAGCAGATGTGATCTTCTTGGGGTAGTAACCAAAGGGAAGGAGGATTTGAGCAATTTGCGCATTGGTAACATTGAAGCATTTCAGTATCATTTTGAGTAAGTGGATTGGTCTAAGTATAGCTTTTGACTATCATGTCAGATCTTCATCGTTAGGAATTTGATTGGTTTCCTAAGATTATAATATTCCCACTTCTTCATAAATGTGGATTTTACCTTTTCTATTAAAGCTTTATTTGGTCTGCAGAAAAGGGTGTTGTCTATATAGATGATTGCAAGTATAACATTATCTCTATCATGATATATAAAGAAGCCAGTGTTAGATTTCAAATGCTTAAAGCCAAGTTTCTTCATTGACTAATTGAGGACATACCACTGAGCTAAACCAGCTTATTTCAGGCCATAGAGTGTTGTATGTTGCACAGTGATCGCTTACTCTGCCCCTTGTGCCTGTGAGTCACTTATATGTGCCTGTGACTCAGCTTTCAGTTACTGTGCCTGTACTTTCTGTTAGCCACATTGTGGCGCTTTATTGATATGTATTGTTGTTATGTACTCGTGATACTTAACCTGTGAGTCCAATGTCCTTCTTCTTCACTCTCTGACATTGGACTCCAGTACCACAGTTCAGTAGTCTAACAGGTTATGAGCCCTGCACCTTAAACTGTCGCTCCCCACTCGCTTTCTAAGGCGACATTATTTTCACTTCTTCCAACTCCGCTCCATCCACTTCCCCAATACTTTATTTTCACCCCAGTGTGATTTTTGCCCCACCCTAAAGTGCTGGCATGCCTGTGACCCCCTTTTGCGCAAAATGCAACCCCTCTGTCCCCTGTCTATTCTGTGACAAGGCTGGACATTGCAAATGCGTCTGCTTTGCGCTTAAATGCTCTAAGAATACTTACATGTCGACCAGACTTGCTCGGAACCCATCCCATAGCGCCTCTATTCCTTCTGTGCGCTCTGTTGCACTTCATGATTGCGCACTATTTGACCTTAGTCACCATTATGAGTCACTTGGTGTGCCTGTGACACATTGTGCCTACTGGGTGCCTGTTCTGTCCCTGTCAGCCACATTGTGGCGCATTGTTGTTATGTATCATTGTTATGTACATGTTCTATAAGTATTTGCGAGTCCGCTGTCACTTCTCTTCAGTTTCTGACATCGGAATCTAGGTATGTAATGTCCGCTTCATAGCAATATCATTAGTTTCTGACATCGGACTCCAGCTGCACTGTTCAGCTGTTTAACACGCTCTACTGCCAGGAATCCATCTCCACCGTCTCTGGACTGTCTTGAGCACGCCAGAAACGCTCCTTATCGTTCAAGTGACCCTTCTGATCCATTGTGTCGATGCAGATTGGACTCCAGTACCACAGTTCAGTAGTCTGACAGGTTATGAGCCCTGCACCTTAAACTGTCGCTCTCCACTCGCTTTCTAAGGCGACATTATTTTCACTTGTTCCAACTCCCATCCCATAGCGCCTCTATTCCTTCTGTCCGCTCTACTGAGCACCCTGGAAACGC
>JBBPMT010000606.1:0-13449 GCA_038090455.1 Garcileccinum viscosum
GATTTTATCGGTTTTTATCGGTTTTGGTCCGGTTTTTTCCATATCAGGAAATTCCCAGGACCGGTTACGGTCCGGTCTTTCCAAATTTGGGCAAAAGACCGGACCAGACCGGACCTTAAAACACTACTTGAGATGGCAATGTAGTTTTTGTTTTTAAGGGCGCGCCAATCGTTGCCGTAAAGATCCGAAAAGTCCATATACTGCAAGAAAAACTCGTATGCATCGCGGTCGCACACTAACTCCACGATTGTCGAAGATGGGGGGGGGGGGGAACTGGGTTCTGCCTGGCTATGGCTGAAGATTTAGCTCTCTGAGGCTACGAGTCTCACAGTAGATGCTCGCGATGCTGTTGTTTGCACGGTGACAACTCCGCTGTGCTGACCCACTATGCGCTAAGGGATGGATCCTTATTTGTATGGTGGTCAGAAGGGTCCTCTCGAATGAGGTCTACCCTGACAATGTGAACTGTCACGTACACCGGACGAGCGTATAGATGCAGTGGAGGTGGTAGTTGCAGTCTACCAGTGGTCATGGTACAACCGGCTGACTATTACAGCTAGTGCCTTATCGCTGGCAATCGCGAGTGAAACGAGACAAGTCCCTTGACGCTGGGAGCCGCGTATGAGGTGAGAGTAAAAGTGGTGGCACGTAACGGTGCCGGTGAGGTGAGGTAGAAGTGAGAGTCTGTTCTTATGAAAGCGACCGTAGCCTATACAGCTAAGTCACCTCGATAATCACAAACTATGGAGAGTGTGGAAAGGCTAGGGGAAACTAACCAGAACAGACTGAGGTCTGCTGGTCGTTGCATTGCAAATTATATACTATACAAGTGTGTGCATGGATCACATGAGGGCCAGTATTACAGAGATAAGACTTACTAATGTATGCTATATAAGGCTATATGGTTCTCACAAGCGTGGGAGTATTTCCATGAATGAGGTTAACACGTGTGAGGCTATGCTATGATGTCATAGATAAGTGAAAAGGTCACGTGATGTCACATGACTAATCATGTGACGAATATCAAGTCACGTGATCGCGAAAAAGGAGTAAATAAAATAGAAAAAGTTAGGTTCCGTAGGAAGGTCGTAACACTTCCAAGCTTTCTCCTGTCAATATTTGACATGTTCAACATCTTATTATCTCTGGGAAAGCTGAAAATGCTGTCCAAGTGACCAGATCACTTACCAACATCATCAACCAACCCCTCTCTGCCAGTACCATCTGCCTCCACTTGAAGAAAGCTGGTATGAAAGCTGTGGTCAAGTCCAAATGCCCTATTCTCTCTGCTAGACATCGCAAAGCTCATTTAGATTTTGCCTATGCTCATAAGGACTGGACTATGGAGGACTGGAAGAAGGTAGTATGGTCTGATGAGACTAAAATAAATTGCCTAGGATCAGATGGATGCAAATGGACATGGAAAAGGGCAGGTGAAGAGCTTAGTGATAGGCTGGTGCAGGAAATCCTCAAGTTTGAAGGAGGTTCTCTCATGATGTGGAGCTGTATGACTTGGAAGGGAGTTGGATTTGCTACCAAGATTGATGGTAGGATGGATGGGGACCTCTACCTTCAAATTTTGAAGGATAAGCTCCAGCAAACCCTGGAGTATTATGGTCTCAATCCTCCTGACATCATCTTTCAGCAGGACAATGACCCCAAGCATACTTGCAGGCTGGTCAAGAATTGGCTAGAGGAGCAAGAATTCAACACTATGGTGTGGCCTGCACAGTCTCCTGACCTTAACCCTATTGAACATCTCTGGGGTTGCCTTAAAAGGAGGCTTGCACAGCATGAAAGTCCTCCTAGTGGAATTCATGAATTGTGGGAAAGAGTTCAAGTGGAATGGGATAGGATACCAGTTGAGGAGTGTCAGAAGTTGATTGAAAGTATGCCTAGGAGGGTTCAGGCAGTGCTTAAAGCTAAAGGAGGCTATACCAAGTACTGATAATGTTCAAATACCCAAAAGCTCAAAAACCCTTTCTATGATATTACCATTTTAAATTGCCTATATCTTCATAGCCTATAAACCGAATCACATGATCTAGGGAGCAATTATGTAGCCGAGAGTATGTACTATTTATACCCTCACCAAAGCTAAGCGAAATTCCCGCGGTGTTTGGCAGTGCACTCCATGCACTGCCATCTGGGTTAGTATGGAAAGAGTTTTTGAGCTCACTGTATACTAATGCCATCAAATTATTGTTCCCCAAATTGAACTGAGTACATGACATTATCAATGTATCTCATGTTAAACTGTATATAAAACCACTCAAAGGACAACTCATTTCTCATCCTGGCCATGTCAATAAATGACAAAGGAGATGAAGAATTTGAAGTGGATTATATAGTTGATAGTTGTTCCATAGGACACGGATTCCAATACCTGGTCCATTGGAAAGGATATGATATAGATGATCATACCTGGGAATCTGCAAGCAACCTTAAAAAGTTGGCTTTGAAAGCAATAGTGGACTTCCACCAAAAGAATCTTTTGGCCTCATGGAAGCTCCATATGGCATATGAAATCTTCAATCAGATTTTTATCACACCAATAGTTAATTTTACATTGGGATCCATGACTTCTGGTTGATCAATCTGGAATCTCGATCCTAGAAAGAGGGTAATGTTACAAATTCCTCTGTTGGAATCTAACTTTTTCTATTTTATTTCTTTTTCTCAGATCACATGACTTGATATTCATCACATGATCAATCATGTGACATTACATGACCTCTAGGGCTAGACCTATTACATCATAGTATGTCATAGCACATGTTAACTACAGGTATGGGAATACTTCCACACTCATGAGAATACTATAGCCACATATAGCTTATATTACAAATACAATTGGTAATGATGACTGGCCCTAAGTGGGTCTGTGCACACACATATATAGTATATAAACCATTAATACAATAACCAGCAGACTCCAGTCTGTTCTGATTAGATTCTCTCTAGCTTATACAGTCTCCACTCCATAGTTTGTGATTATCAAGGTGACTTAATCTTGTGACTAGAGGTTGCTTTCAAAGCATTAAAGAACTTTACAGTACAAGAAAATAGTCTAACATACAATAAAGTAGCTAAAGCCCTTGGAGATGCCTTGGATGCACAAAGAACTCAAGAAGGACCTGACAGAGCCATACCTATAATGGTACAAGAGCCCATATCAGGACTTTCTTGAAAGAAGCATCCTACATCCAAGGTGGCCCCTACCAATACAGATGGAGCTGTACATAGACAAAAGAGAGCAAAGGCTAGAGCTGCTCTCTGATAATCTTTTCTTTTTTGATTTTTTCCTCCATGTTTTCTTGTATATCAATATAACCCCATATTGGACTTGTTTTGACTTATTTTTTCCTGCTCCAATAAAACCAAATGGAGTCAGAGATGATGATTTTCCAAAAGTTAGAAATCCACATTTCTTCTCTACTACCTCTTTTCTATCCTTTGAAGTGCTAGCTTCTAAATCCACTAAAAATTTCCCACTCCACTACTTCTCTAGGGAAATTTCTTGGGAATCAAAGGAATAGAAGACATTCTATAATCACAATTGAAAGAAGGAACTTGTTACGACCCTCGTTAAACTCCCTTTCTTTTTCTTCATTGATAGGTATTTCCTTGGTCACATGACTTGATATTCATCACATGACACATCACGTGACATCACATGACATAGCTTACATAGATAGGTATGTCATAGGTCTAGACCATGACATCATAACACGCATAATACACATGTATGAGAACTCTTTCACAACCGTGAGACCAATATAACTACATATAGTATACATTACCAATAGCCTTAGTAATAGTGACCAGCCCTCATGTGGCCCGTGCATCCATTGTCATTGTATATATACTGCAATACAACGACCAGCAGACCTCAGTCTGTTCTGGTTAGATTCCCACCTAGCCTATACAGGTCCCCTATTGTCTGAACTTGTTGAAGTGCCATAGCTCACGCTAGTGGTTGCTTTCATAAGAACAGACTCACCCTTCCTATCCCACTTCGACACCAACAAGTGTCACCTCTACCCACTTTTACTCTCTTCATTGATCGTATAGTCGGATCCCAGACTTTAAGGGAAATCTCGCGATTGCCAGTAATAAGGCACTAGCTAGATAGCAGCCGGTTATTCCGTGACCATACTTGGACTGCAACCGAGTCTCCACTGCATTCATATGCTCGTCCGGCGTCGCTTCGGTTCGCATTGTCAGGGTAGACCATATTCGAGTGGACCCTTCTGACCGCCGAAAAACAAGGATCAATCCCTTAGCGCATATTGGGTCAGCGCACCAGAGCCAACTGGGCAAACCTTGCATCGCAGACTCTACGAGTTTAAGATCTGCAGCTTCGGAGAGCTAAATCTTCAGCCGTAGCCAGGCAGTTCCCCGGCCTCCCCCACTCATACCCGACACTCGTGGAGTTTACTGCTTGACCGCGACAAGCAGGAGTTTTTTTTTCGTTACAGATTTTTATGGACTTTTCAGATTTATACAGCGATGATTGGAGAGCTCTACGAAACAAGAACTATATAGCCATCTCAACCGACATCTCTGTGCGACTCCCAATTGACGAGGACTTCAATCCTAACGACACTATCATAAGGGACGCCCCCTACCACATTGAATTCGCCCCTGACTTCCCAATCTGGTTGCAACACGAGTTTTTGCAATATCACCTTGACCAAACCCCCGTCCTTGTAGATGACACCCTCGACTTCTACCAGTCGTCAATTGAATTTAACTACAGAGACCATATCGGGACTCTATGATCACCCTCTGTCCCCGCTGGACCGCCTCTCGAGCAGCAGCAGCTCGACCCCCACTGTAGCTGCATCCCGTGCCCGTCCCCGCAACTCAAGAGCAGATCCCGCTGCCCTACTCGTCGATCAGCTCGCATTGCTGACAGAAAGGATATCTGAAATGATGGTCCGGCTGGACTGATCAGAACGCAAAAATCAAGAGCTGAGGGATTGCCTCGACCAAGACTGCAAGGATCAAGGGACCTCAACTCTTGAGGAAGTGGCCTTACAAAGGCAAGGAAAGCATGCTGAGGTGGTCAAGGACCCCGGCATATACGACGGCTCCTATTCAAAGTTCGATGAATGGTGGACGAAGATGCTGATCTTCAGAGAAACAAACCTGGACCAGTTCGGCAAACATAAGCTGAACAGTGAGAAGAATTGGAATCTGGCAGTATTCTCCAGAATAGGCACCAATGGAGAAAAAGATAAGAACAGTGCAGGAGCTTGGGCAAGGACCGAGCTGAAAAAGCGCCGTGACGCCAATGTTCCATGGCTATCCTGGAGAGAGCTAGAAGGACTTCTTGCCAGCCGGTTCAGGATCGGCAACGAAAAAGAGATCGCTATCAAGAAGCTGATGGTGAGAAAGCAGTACAGGAATGAGCAAACACAAGTGTTCCTGACCCAGTGGCTCGCTCTGTACGACCAGGCAGAGTGTACGGAGAAAATGGGCATCATCTTGCTTGAACAAGGCGTCCGACAGGACATAATCAAGCATATGTATATGCAAAAAGAGAGACCCTCAACCTTGTACAAGTTTGTGATGAAAGTCCAAGATTACGCCAATGCCCTGGAAGCTTTCAAGTCCCGCTTTGACGGCTCAAGATCATGGTCCAACCGAGACCCCAATGCAATGGATGTCGACGCAATCAATACCAACAATCGGGAAGAGATCGGCCGATCTTCCCAAGGCTGCTACAATTGTGGCAAAGAAGGCCACATGGCGCGCGACTGCAAGGCCAAGAGCATGGCCTGTGCAGAATGTGGCTTCAGGAGAGGCGGGCACCGCAAGGAGTGCTCAAAATTCAAGTCGAAGAATGTGCAAAGAGCAGAAGGAACTGCTTCAACAAATCAAGATTCTGCACAATGACTGCTCGCCACGCTCTCGAACCCAGCAAAGAACAACAGCCAGCTCAACTGGCAAGGCGCCATCCATGGAATGGACTTAGAGGCCGCTAGGGCCTATTTTAGGAATCTCGAATCCACACAGGGAAAAGAGTAGGCTTGGACACATCGGGTAGTATACCAAGCAATACGGACCCTAGATATGTAAATAGTTCTTCCCCTAATTTCTTTTCTTTAGTTCCATCTCGATCGAGGGTGCGACACCCAGATAGTGCTCATCTGTCTCCTTTATCTGTCTCAAATTCTTTTTCTGTACTTGATAATGATTGTAAATTAGATACCGATTCCGACTCTTCTTCCATATTTAGTTTTGAATCTACCGAAACGGGGATCTCCGAAAAGGAGCTTGGTCACCGGGAAGTGACACTTAATTCCATTTGTACAAAAAATAAAAATAATTCTCACTCGAACCCGAACGAGTGAAAAGTGCGCACACTAAAGCCACTTAGAGAGTTATTTGTAAAAATCAACATAATCACCAAAAACACAAAAACAGCCATAAACGCTCTCTTAGACAGTGGAGCAACTGGCATCTTCCTCGATACCACATGGGCAAAGAAGGAAAGAATCCCTTTGCAAAGTCTAGAACAAGTTGTACCAGTTTACAACGTAGACGGAACTATCAATTCAGCAGGCGGAATAGCATACACCGCCACCATGATCATAGACTATATGGGACACCGCAAGAAAGTAACAGTGGACGTCACAAACCTGGGAAAAAACCAAATGATCCTAGGGTACACATGGCTACATGACCATAACCCCTCCATAGATTGGACAAAAGGAACCATCACAATGGATCGCTGCCCCACATCATGCGCAGCACTACATCATAGTTACATCAATAGGATGGAATCCCACGAGCAAGCCTACGGATATCACATCGGTAGAACCGATAACAGCAAATATGAACCAGCTGATGCAGCCGAAGCCAAGAAGCTCATGCCATCAGAATACCACGATTTCATAGACGTCTTCTCGAAGAAGGCCAGTGAGAGAATGCCAGAGTGAAAACCATGGGACCACGCAGTAGATCTGAAGCCCAATTTTGTGCCTAAAAAGGGTCGATTGATCAAGTTATCTCCCCAAGAACAGGACAAAGTCAAGGCATTCGTGGACGATTAGCTATCGAAAGGGTACATCAGACCCTCCAAATCACTGCAGACCTCTCCTGTCTTCTTTATCCCCAAGAAGGATGGCAAAAAACGAATGGTCATGGACTATAGATATCTAAACGAAGGGACAGTCAAAAACAACTACCCTCTTCCCTTGATCTCATAAATTATAGATAAATTAAAAGGATCTAAGATCTTTACCAAGATGGACCTCTGATGGGGGTATAACAACGTGTGAATCAAGGAAGGTGACGAATGGAAAGGAGCCTTTGTCTGTCACCTCGGGGCTTATGAACCCCTCGTTATGTATTTCGGAATGTGCAACAGCCCAGCCATGTTCCAGCAAATGATGAATGAAATCTTTGCCGACATAGATGACTGTGTCATCATATATTTAGACAACCTATTGATCTTTTCGAAGCACAACGATAGAAAGAAACACGTTGAGACCGTGAGAAAGATCTTACAGAGACTCCATGAGAACGATCTATTCGTTAAACCAGAAAAGTTCTTCTTCAGAGTATCCCAGGTGGATATGTTAGGAATGGACGTCAGTGAACATGGCGTATCGATGAACCACGAAAAGGTCAAAGGAGTTATGGAATGGCCAGCCCCCACCATGGTCAAGAGAGTTTAAAGCTTCCTAGGCCTTGCCAACTTCTATCGCCGCTTTATCGATAATTATAGTTTAATAGCAAGACCACTCCACGATCTAACTAAAAAGGATCAACCCTGGAAATGGGAAGCGGCACAGCAAGAAGCTTTTGATAAGCTCAAAAAGGCATTCACCACGGCACTGGTACTGGCCTACCCGGATGACACAACACCATATAGGGTAGAATGCGATGCATCAGACTTCGCTATTGGAGCAGTGCTCTCTACCAAAATAGATGATAAATGGCATCCGGTCTCATACATGTCACACTTGATGATACTGGAACAGCGTAATTATATGATAGCCGATAAAGAGATGCTGGCCATCATCCTCGCTCTTGAACAATGGAGGCATCACCTAGAAGGTGCACGTCACCAATTCGAAATATGGACGGATCATAGAAACTTGCAATATTTCATGAAATCACAAGATCTGAATAGGCGTCAAGCAAGATGGGTGCAATATTTATCTAGATTCGATTACGTCTTGGTTAATAAGCCAGGAACCTCTATGGGAAAAGCCGATGCCCTCTCTAGACGAGAAGATCACATGATCGGCATCGAGGATGATAACAAAAATACCATAGTCATCCCAGCTCACCGTGTATGGTCTCTTGAAGAAACCAAACTCTTCGATAGAATCAAAATAGCGCATTCAGGGTTGAAAGCCCCTGACGGGACGATCCTCCGTGAAGGATTATGGCACTACCGAGATAAGATCTGGGTGCCAACCGAGCTTAGAAGGGGGGTAATTACCCAATTCCATGACCACCCCTTCTTCGGACATAAAGGAGCAGAAAAGATGCTCGAGTTTATCACTCGATACTATAGTTGGCCTGGTGCCAAACAAGACATCATAGACTACTGCAAAGTGTGTGACAGATGCGCACGAATGAAAACATTGAACCAGCCGCCAGCCGGCTTATTGCAACCATTACCAGTCGCGGAAGGACCCTGGTGTTCCATATCTGTGGACTTCATCACCGGTTTACCGGAAAGCAAAGGCTTCGACACCATACTCGTCATAGTCGACCGCTTCTCTAAAGAAGTTGTCTTAATTCCCATGAACAAAACAGTCACAGCACAAGGCACCGCTGAACTATATAGAGATCACATATGGAAATACCATGGATTACCCAATAGCTTGATCAGCGACCGAGGCCCTCAGTTCACATCCCAAACAATGACGGACTTATTGAAATTGCTAAAAATAGAAAAGAAGATGTCATCCGCATATCACCCACAGATGGACAGACAAACAGAACAGGTCAATTGGGAATTGAACCAATACCTGTGTCTATACATAGCAGAGAAACAGGACACATGGGCGGATTGGCTGGCCATCGCACAATTTAACTTCAATAACACGAAGTCATCAGCTACTGGATATAGTCCATTCCAGTTAACGAAAACATATAGTCCACGCCTTGGGGTAGAACCCAAACAAGTCAAAGCTCCAGCAGCTAAAGATTTTGCTGACGAAATTAGTGCTTCCCACAACATAGCCAAAAGAAATCTAGAACGCGCACGTCAGCGAATGAGTCAGCAGGCTGACAAGCATAGAAAACCCGCCCCTGATTATAAAATCAGCAATCTCGTACTTCTCTCAACCAATCACCTGACATTATCGGATCGACTGGCCCGGAAGTTAACCGAAAAATGGATAGGACCTTATCAGGTCATAGACGTGTACACCAATGCCGTCAAATTATTGTTCCCTAAATCAAACCGAGCCCACGACGTTGTTAACGTGTCTTGTGTCAAACCTTATATAGAACCACTTGACGGACAACCAGTCATACGTCCCAGTCCGGTATCAGTTAACGACAAAGGTGACGAAGAATTCGAAGTTGAAAAGATAGTCAATAGTCAACCTATAGGTCGTGGATTCCAATACCTCGTCCACTGGAAAGGATACAATGAAAGCGATCGTACATGGGAATTGGCTACGAACCTTAAAAAGTCAGCCTTGAAGGCCATCGCCGATTTCCATCGAGACAATCCCGCGGCACCTCGGAAATTGAAAATGGCGCGAGAACTGTTCGACACAGTTTTCAGTACTCCCCTTGAGAACTTTACCTCGGGACATTGTACTCTGCCCTCATCTCCGACTCGGTCTTTTGTGGATCTGGAATCTCCGCTCTAGAAGGGGGGTAATGTTATGACCCTCGTTAAACTCCCTTTCTTTTTCTTCATCGATAGGTATTTCCTTGGTCACGTGACTTGATATTCGTCACATGACACATCATGTGACATCACATGACATAGCTTACATAGATAGGTACGTCATAGGTCTAGACCATGACATCATAACACGCATAATACACATGTATGAGAACTCTCTCACAATCATGAGACCAATATAACTACATATAGTATACATTACCAATAGCCTTAGTAATAGTGACCGGCCCTCATGTGGCCCGTGCACCCATTGTCATTGTATATATACTGCAATACAACGACCAGCAGACCTCAGTCTGTTCTGGTTAGATTCCCACCTAGCCTATACAGATCCCCTATTGTCTGAACTTGACAAAGTGCCATAGCTCGTGCTAGTGGTTGCTTTCAGAACTTCATTGCATCAAATGGAAACAGACCAAATATGGGTTGAGATGTGGAAATAGAGAGGATTGGATCAGAAGAAGATATCAAAAATGGGTTGATGGCATTAACCACTATGAAGAAGAAGAAAGAAGAAGGGAGTTATTCCTAAATTGAGAAGAAGATTCTATCACATACTGTTCCAGATTAGAATCAACAAATCAATTCCTGACTAAGTTACATAAAGAATCACTCTACCCAGATATAGGATCGGAGATACCTGATCAAGTCTACCCTGACTTGATGGAGATTAAAGAGGAATTGGAACATCCTGAACCATTCTTCAATGAACTTTTCCTTGAAGAACAAGCAGAGATTAATATCTCTGCTTTTGGTTGAGATCAGGAACTGAATGATTCCAAATGGAACATGGAAGGATTCACCACTCAAGAAGCTCTAAATGATCTCTTTATTGTATTTTCTCTCTTTCCTATTTCCAACAATTTCTTACAATTTCTATATCTTCTTTGATAACAGTTCCCACAGTTCTCAATCAATACTCAAATCTACCATGTTTGCTGGCCTACCAACCAATTTTGTCATGCCAAAAGAAGCTCTCCAAAGAATCAAAGTTCTGCATGGAAGCTCAAACTACTCAAAATGGGTAGTGGACCTAAGAGGTCCAATATGCTAAATGCTTGGAGCATTGTACAAGGCCAGTTAACATATGCAAGTATGTCAACTAATGTGGATCAGATCAAATGGAAGCAGTTTGATGTGAAAGTCAATAGTTTCCTGGAGACCACTATGTCTTCAGAGCTAAAATCTCAGATTAGCTAGAATTATGACACCATGAACACTTCCCTTTCCCACATGACATGGGAACTTTTCCATACTCTTTTCAGCCATAAAGGCATTCCTGGCCAGTACTATTTTTTTCCAAGCTCATGCATACAAAGATCTCTCAGAACAAATTCTTTGAAGATGTTTCTATCCATACTGCACTTTTCCAACAGTGTGAGGCTGCAGGATTTTCTATCCCCTTGTAGCTCAAAGCCATGATACTCCTTTTCCATCTTCCATCTTCCTTTGATGCAATGATATTGGCAACAATACAAACCACTAAAGAAGCTGATTTCACACTAGATACCATTCTTTCCAAGGTATCTATGAAAGTCATGACTTAATATTCTGGTCTTATGACCAAGTCCCTGGTAGCATGCATCTCTGCACCACCTTCCTCTTCTCACAGTGCTAACTGCACTTCTACCATCCACCAAGGACCTGGTTCTTAATGTTCCTGATCTAACAACCACCAGAGTAACCAAAATAAACCAGATAACAATGGTTATCAAAGCAATTTTGGTAACCATGGTGGAAACAGAGGAGAAACTTCTTGTGGTGGTCATGGTGGCTTCTCCAAACAGGGAAAACACAACTTCAACAACTTCCAGAAGTGCCAAGAAAGAAAAAATAACAAAGAAAAAGGATGTGCAAATGTTTCCAAAGGATTTCTTAATATGGCTTCCATCAAGGAGGAGTCCATGGTATTCAATCCCAATACTGATATGGATATTACTAATTCCCTTGATAATCAGCAGAACAATGATTCCATCATGCAATATGACAAGTACCAGGATGACTACATAGTCACCTATGCTGATAAAGAGGACAATAGGACCACTATATTCCTTATTGGTTATGAAACCAAGACTGTGGTATCTAAGTTCCTTTATTCAAACAGTCTGGATTTGGCTAACATTTTGTCCTTCAAGGACAATGGCATGAACATTGCCAGTCCCAATTAGTTACTTTCTACTTCCATACCTTGTAAAGTCAATACTTATGAGAGACAAAAGCAGAATCTAGCCTCTAGGCTATATCAAATCCCACATAAATGGAGAGAGGAAAAGAAGCCTGAAGTTGGATACTTTGGAGATAATCAGAGATATAAAGATGATACCTGGATTCATGGAATGGATTCCAGAGATTTTGTCACAATATCACATTACATACCTGATTATGACAACTGAGGGGACTATGGTGATTATGATATAACAAATGATGATTACTGTGACTATTATCACATCAGATCTAAGAATTAAAGTTCCAGTCTAAAAACTGAGTCCACTAATAATATATGGCTTGTAGATTCTGGATATTCCAATCACATATCTCCATTTGCATCTGATTTTATACAACTAGGATTAGACACTAAGTATTGCCATATTGCTGACAGAAATACTATGATCATGACTGGTCTTGGAATCATCCTTCTACCTGCCCTGAATTGCAAACAACCCATCATCTTGAATGGATATTGGTTCACTCCTGATGCCACTTGTAGATTATTCTCTACAAACCTTATTGCCAAAAATGGCTATACCACTAATATTAGTGAGAAACAAACAACAGTTTTGGACAAACAAGGCCGCAAGGTAATACAGGCTACAGCTTTCTTATCTCATGACATTCTTCATAGATTTTGGGTGTATCCACTCATTTCTGGGAGGATTTACATCTTGTCAAATATTCCTTCACTAAATCTTTGGCACTTATGCCTTGGTCACTGTTCTCTCAATGCTTTATGACACTTATATCACTCTTGCTCTGGTGCTCCAAAATTGGATGTTAAAACCATTTGTCACCCCTTGCCTTGGTTGCTTGCAGGATAAAGCCACCAAATGGCCCCTCTGCCCTTCTGCTAAACAGGCTTCTCATGTTCTTGCTTTGATTCATATCAATTTGGTTGAACTTCCCACAGAATCTCATTATTGTGCCAAATGGATTCTTACTTTCATTGATGATTGCTCTGGCTATGCCTTCTTGGCTTTTCTTCATCACAAGTCTGATACTCCTTCCCACTTCTGCAAGCTGGTTCTCTTGGTGGAGTCTCTTTCTGGTCTGACTTTAACCTCTGTCCAATTAAACCATAGGAGAGAATATCTTAATAAGGATCTACAACAGTTCTTTGCATCCAGAGGTATATCTTATCAAATCTCTGTCCCTCATCTTCCACAACAAAATGGACAAGCAGAAAGATTTAATCAGACTTTACTTGAAAAGAGCAATGCATGCCATCTTTGGCAGTGACAAAAGGAAATACCAACAATGGCTTTGCTCAATCACACTCTACTTCAAAGGTTTTGCTCTGTATCCAGACCAAGAACAAAGGGTCATTATAGCACTGTTATTCA
>JBBPMT010000610.1:0-13424 GCA_038090455.1 Garcileccinum viscosum
GCAAGATGCTGTGCCTCGTGATCATATATCTTTATGATCAAGGCGATTCCTGTACTAATACACCTTGTATCGTCACCCCGTACCTTTCTCCAACAACTCCGTTCACATGATAGGTAATGTGCGGTGTCCTTTTGTCGATAAATGTAATGAAGTGATTGATATTGACCAGTAATGGTCCCCACAGATGGCCCTCGCTTCGATGTTTCGAAGTTCCCTTCATATTTACCCCTGGCTCCACTGGCATGTGGGCCGTACCATGACCGTTGGCCCATGAGACGAAAACGGTTAGTTGCGTGATTTTTTTTTACATCATGGCTCGATGGCGACGATTCCGCCGCCGAAAGTAAGGAACTGTGTCTGACCATCATGGTACATTCCATCTCACCCCTTTATAGCAGGGTGTTTCCATCTTAAAGCGTTGGAGGCGAGTCCAAATGTATAAAAGGCGAGTCCTGAGGCTGGTCCGATTCCCTCATCATCTGTAAACACCAGCTCTCTCGAGTAAATCCTAACAAACCAACCCGCTCTAACATGTTCATCCGTCCCTCTACTGTTCTTCTCTCTGTCGTTGCCCTCGCTGGCGTCGTCTCCGCTGCCCCGAACGCACTTGCGGCTCGTCAGAGTTCCCAGTGCAACTCGGGCAACATCAAGTGTTGCAACTCAGTCCAATCCGTGAGACATTCGTTGTCGGCACTAATACTTGATGATGCTGAGCCGTGTATTTTATTTTGTTATCTTATAGGCTACTTCGGGGCTCATCCCGGTCATCCTTGGGTTGCTGGGTCTCACGGGCATCACTGGCGATGTCGGGGTTACCTGCACGGCGCTCGTTGGAGACAACAGCTGCTCCGAGCAGCCTGCCTGCTGCGATGGAAACACATTTGTGAGTCCATGATGTCCTACCCACGAGCATGTGCGTTTTCTAACATACACTTTTATGGTCCTGCAGGGAGGTCTCATTACCGTCGCTTGCTCTCCCATCAATTTGTAATTTGTGATCTCTCGAAATTTGTAAGATTAGGAACTGGAGGTTGTCGGCTAAGCTTGTGATGTTGATTGTGTTCGTTGTATCTTTGTACTATGATATAAACAGGCGGTTTTCTGCGTTGCATAGGTTGAACTTCCTTCTGAATTCGGCGATAAGAATCCAAATCCATCTGGATACCGTAGAAAAGCTTTTGCTATCGGTCGGCGCAAATTACCGACCGCTCGGTACTTGTTACCTTGTGATTGTTCTCTGACGAGTCTGATCTAATGCCATCAGTCAATAGTGCCTCTAAGTTTGGAATCGACAGGGGCAGCAGCCGGTACTACGAACCA
Source organism: Garcileccinum viscosum (assembly GCA_038090455.1). Taxonomy (NCBI): domain Eukaryota; kingdom Fungi; phylum Basidiomycota; class Agaricomycetes; order Boletales; family Boletaceae; genus Garcileccinum; species Garcileccinum viscosum. The sequence goes on from JBBPMT010000610.1 coordinate 1,321, forward strand.
TTGAACCCTGTCGCGCGCGTTCACGAAGAGTGATGAATTAGTTGTCTTACTTTTCGGAACACAGCAAGTAGTGCCTGAGGAGGGCACTGGCAATGTGTGCCATAATTCGTGGTGTCGCCCTCGAAGCTTGATAACTTACTGTAAGCCCCGCTTACCACCATCTTATCCCACATGCCACTCGCACTCCACCCCCCACCATTCCATGATGTCATAACCGTATTCCACATACTCTTCACCGCCACTTCCGATACATATATATAGGCTACTCAATGCTCGCATGTACTCACTCTCTTTTTCCCTCTTTTCCTCATATACTCTCTTCATATTCTGTTGTCCCGTCTGAGTGAGGCGCGCCGCCTACACTTACTTTCGTAAGTGGGCGAACGTAGAGGACGTGTTATGATCCGCCCAAGCTCTATTAACTGCATCCGAAGGCGGCTCGGGGTCAAGGTACTTCGAGGCACAAAATCGACGTTCGACGTTCGGGTCTGTGAATACTGCTAATATTCATGAGTAGCGACTCGGATGGTTAATGACATCAAAGACTTAGCTTAGTGTAACTCAGGCTTCAGGTGTACTATCAATGTCGATTGATCCGTCGATCTGAGGCCAGCGCAGTTATAGTCATGGTTCCTAGTAGGTTACTGGATAAGGAAACGGCAATGTTTAACGCCCCTCCAGGCACTAGCATCATATCACGCGCCGTTATGACATGCCTGCCACTTTCTGAGCTCGCCACTTCTCGACAAATATTGTGTCTCAAGCGTTCCAAGTTCAACGTTCAACTCCGAGTATGACTAGCCTTCACAATTGTGCCGTTATTTAATTATCTACTAGGAACCGCGACAGTGACTATGGTGGCCTCAAATCGATAAACAATCATCGACATAGATGAAGTCGTACTGAGCCGAGTTCTCTCTGATCAATCCTTGGTATCAGTATTCACAAGCTGAACGTCAACTTTGAACCTCGAGCAAGAAAATATGCCTTAGCCATTATATGCAGCTTGACCCAGAGCCGTACCAGGAGTCTTCGGAGACAGTTGATCGAGCTTGGTGATCTCGGCAGCGGGCCTTCCACGTTCGCCTACTTACCAAAATAGGCTATCAAGGACGACTCATTATTAAACATATAGGACCCTCCTCAGGCACTACTCGCGCCGTTCCAAAAAGAAAGGCAATCAATCGATCATTCTTCGTGAGCGCGCGACAGGGTTTGATGTCTCGATCAATGTCGTACTGACTACTGCCCCTGTCGATACCAAACTCGGAGGCACTGTTGGCTGATGGTATTAGATCGGACTCGTTGGAGAACGATCACAAGGTAACGAACGCCGAGCATTTGATGAGTTCGCCAAGGGCACATCAGCCGATAGCAAATTCTTTTCTGCGGCATACCGAAAAACTGGAAGGAAGTTCAACCCATGCGATGCAAACAAGCGCTTGCATATACATAGTACAAACATAGCACCATACAAAGAATACGATCAACATCACAAACTCAGCCGAGACAGCCCAGTCCTTATTCTTACAAATTTCGAGAAATCATAAATTGATGTTGATGGGAGAGCAAGCGATGGTAATGAGGCCTTGCTGTAGGACGTACAGGTATATGTTAGAAAACGCACATGTTCATGGTGCAATGGACTCACATATGTGTTTCCATCGCAGCAGGCAGGCTGCTCGGAGCAGCTGTTTCCTCCACCGAGTGCCGTGCAGGTAACCCCGACATCGCCAGTTATGCCCGTGAGACCCAGCAACCCAAGGATGACCGGGATGAGTCCTGAAGTAGCCTATAAAATAACAAAATAAAATACACGACTCAGCATCATCAAGTATCAGTGTCGACAACGAATGTCTCACGGATTGGACCGAGTTGCAACACTTAATGTTGCCCGAATCGCATTGCGAACTCTGACGAGCTGCAAGAGCGTTCGGGGCAGCGGAGACGACGCCAGCGAGGGCGACGACAGAGAGAAGAGCAGTAGAGGGCCGGATGAACATGTTAGAACGGGTTGGTTTGTTAGGATTTACGAGAGAGATGGTGTTCACAGATGATGAAGGAATCAGATCAGCCTCAGGACTTACCTTTATACAGTTGGACCCGCCTCGAGCGCTTTTGGATGGCAACACCCTGTTTCTAGAAAGGGGTGAAATGGAATGTACGATGACGGTCAGACAACAGTTCCTTACTTTCATCTCCATCAAGCTATGATGTAAAAACATCACGCAACTGACCTGGGCTATTGAACGGTACAGCCCACACGGAACCAGGGGAAAGGGGTAAATATGGGCAGAAATTCAAAACATCCAAGCTAGGGACATCTTGGGGACCAATATCAGTAACTTCACTACATTTATCGAGGAAAACGGACATTGCGCAATGCCTGTGATGTGAACAAAGTTGATGATAGAGAAAGGTACATACACAATGATATGTGACCATGCCATTGATTCATGCTAGGACGTTGGGACGCAGCGGGGTAACCATTATGATATTTTGGCGCTCGAGGACAATGTAAGCCACAAAAAGGGAAGTAGCGGACTAGTGATGTCGACCCCTAACTTGTACAAACTTGAGAAGTTACTAGGTACCATCATCGTGCGCCGTCACTGGCATGCCGTGCTTGCCACTTTTCGAGCTCAGCCAGAATATTGGTCATTCGCGGGGCCTTTATCCATGATTGGATAAAATGAATCAACTTGGAGACTAGGTCTGCAATGCCATCAGACTACAAGTTGCTCTGCTCGCTCTCTTAGGTCACAAACCCTGAGGTTTCAGTGGCCCATGGAATAGTCATCACAGTCAGGTCCTGACAGTTCGCACAGCCCTTCCCCGCCAAGACCTTTTTTTTCCCGGTCCAGTTCAAGTTTTCCGCATGCCCATTTTGGAGTATTCTACCACAGAATCAGGTCCGCCAGTTGATGCCCATGAAACCGTTTATCCCGGAAAGAAAAAAACATCACACTATTGATTCCGGCCTCGATCACAATGTTTTGGAGTGGAAGACGCGTCCCCCAAAGTCCCTCCTTGGAATTCATCTGAGGTATCTCAACATGGTAGGCCACCCTCGCACGCGGCGTCGGGAGAGTATCAAAGTTCTCAGCCGATATGATCCCTGGTTGTGGATCTTTCGGCGCCCCACAGATGAGTTAATGTACGACACCGCTATCTCTGCTGCCTTCAGTTGACATACATTACTATGACATGGGACTGATATATTCAACATTACCTAAGGATATCTCGTCATGTATTGTCTCAGAAGTGCGTTTCCCGGGCTCGATGTACACCATTCCATTGACCGAAAGTATTCAGACAGGGGGGTATGATACAATGAACACCTGAGTTTATACTGTCGAAGGGATGAGTAACAAGTTGATAGGTTGGAAATCAGCCTTCTTGATGTACGCCACCACTTCCCCTTTCGTGCCTGGCTTATAAGACTCACCGAGCGCGAGCGTCAAATCATGATAATCGCTGATGCGCCAGATTGAACGACCAGGTAGAGAGGTGCCGGTTAATGATTTTCACTTCTTTATATTCCATAATCACGAATATCCTTGTTTCTTAGGTGGATGCAAAGTATGCTATAACGACCCGGAACATAAAGACGTCGGGTTTGATGGTCTCCATCAAGGTCATCCCTGCCTGTGTCTCTAGGTACCAAGCTTCCTTAACATCTCCGTTCACCGAGTCGCATAACCAGGCAATCAGGGTCACTGAGTCTCTCATGTCTGTCATCATGTTTCAATGTGATAGGTCGATTCACATTTGCATCTAACAGTTTCCGTTAGCATTTGATTGTGTGGCTTTCATGTTTCCCCTTTTCCCTGGTTTCGCGCTGGATGGTAATGGGTGTAAGATACTTTTGTCTGACTTGCTGTACGTTCCACGAACTTCCACCTCCCACCCCTTTTCAGTCAACTTGTCGGCATCTTGGAGCACGGGACGGTGAGCTCGGCCGCATATAAGAAGTGACCTCCCAATACCAATTCCTCCATCGTCTTCGAACACTAGCTTTCCCCAGTAAATTCACCACATCTAACTCAGTTCCCAAATCATCATGTACATCCATCCCACCACTGTTATTTTCACTGCCATTGCCTTCACTGGCGCCGTCACCGCTGTCCCGAATGCTCTCGTGGCCCGGCAGGTTGACAACGAGTGCGATTCTGGGCCCATTCAATGCTGCAACTCGATTCAATCCGTGAGACATTTGTCACTAATGTGACCGACCCGAGTCCAACACTGACAATTCTTCTTCACAGTCTAGTAACAGTATCGTTACTCTGCTTGCTGAGATTCTTGGAATCAATCTGGACGGCGTGAATCAGGTCGGGCTCTCCTGTATCCCAATCCTTGGTGAGAATAAATGCACCGAACAGCCTGCCTGCTGCTTTGGAAACACCATTGTGAGTCCAATGCCTCGTACCTCTCGTGTGCACGACCATGTTCTGACGTATATCCTTGTGTTGAAGGGCGGAAAGCTAGTTGTTGGCTGCTCTCCCATCTCGTTGTGATTTAAAATTGGACCGGGATCAATTGGATTTTCGATCGAGGTCATCATATCGTTGTAATCGAGATGTGGTATTATTTAAATACTATATATTTGTGCCGCATCTCTCAGATTCTGTCGGTTTCCTTGTGCGGCGCTAAAATTGCAATTCGATGCTTCCTGTGCTCGACGAAGTTGCTCGATTGAATTCGTCCGGTTACCAGGGGGAATGTCGACGCGTTCGTCAATCGAGCCGGATCGAGACTTGGAGGTGTGTCCCTGCAACAGCTCTTGGTATTCGATCGGAATATTGGCTCTTGGAAGGGGCAAACATGTCCCGGAAATTGGCGCAGTCGGCGACTAGATCATCGCGTCCCTGGCAAGCTCGATATCCTTCCTGGATTTGGTAATTGATCCTGGAAAGATCATGATTGTCTGCTCCGGCGGTACCTCTTTGAAATTCAATGGGCCTGAGGGCTGACAGCAAGGTTCCCGCCACCTGCCGTTACTTGGCAAAATGGGACACTCGAAGGGAGTCTGAGGCAAGGTGCAAGTGGTCTAAATCAAGCTAGTGTCTACGACGCAGCATCTCGAGTAGGTTCTGTGGTTCGCACTACGGAATAATCTTGCTTATTTACGCGACCGATCACTGCCAATGTCGAACTACTAAGTAGCCCAATTTTCTTCGTATTTCACACGCAGGACAGACCCGATGTACTAACTGATCATCGATATGGATAACTACACTTGAAGTCACACTAAGCCAGATTCTCTCTGATACTTCCTTGACAATTAGTGTTCATGAATATCAGCAGTATTTACAAACCTGAACGTCGAACGTCGACTTTATGCCTCGAGCAAGCCAATCTGTCTTGTCACCTTGCCTCCGAGTCGTAGGAATCTTCGGAGGGCAGTTGATCGAGCTTTAGGCGAACCGATCACATCTTCCACGTTCACCTACGCACCAAAGTAGGTTATCAAGGACGACGAATCATGACACACAGGGGCCCTCCTCAGGCACTACTCGTGCTGTCCCGAAAAGAATGGCAATCATGCCATCATTCTTCCTGAATGCGTGATAGGGTTTGATGTCTCGATCAATTTCGTATTGACTGCTGCCCCTGTCGATTACAAACTTGGAGCCATCGTTGTCTGATTCGGAGAACCGTATCACAGGACAAGTACCGATTCGGTTGGTAACTTCACCGACAGCCTACAGCGCACCAGCCGATAGCAAACTCTTCTCTGCGATATCCACAAGAATTGAGATCTCCGTTGCCGAGGTGGGAAGGAAGTTCAACCTACGCGATGCAGAAAACGCGCTTGTATATATCATAGTACAAACATAGCACCATACGAAGAATACGATCAATATCACAAACTTAACCGAGACAGCGTAGTGCCTGTTCTTACAAACTTCGAGAAACTACAAACTACAATTTGATGGGAGAGCAACCGATAGTGATGAGACCTCCCTGCAGGACCATACAGGTATATGTTAGAAACGCACAGAAAAGTTCCATGGACTCACAAATGTGTTTCCATTGCAGCAAGCGGGCTGCTCAGAACAGCTGTTGCCTCCAGCGAGCGCCGTACAGGTAACCCCGACATCGCCAGTGATGCCCGTGAGATCCAGCAACCCAAGGATGACCGGGATGAGCCCCGAAGTAGCCTATAAGATAATAAAATAAGATACACGGCTCAGCATCATCAAGTACCAGTGTCGACAACGAATGTCTCACGGATTGGACTGAGTTGCAACACTTGATGGTGCCCGAGTCGCACTCGGAATTCTGACGAGCCGCAAGAGCGTACGGGGAAGCGGAGACGGCGCCAGCGAGGGCGACGACAGAGAGAAGAGCAGTAGAGGGACGGATGTACATGTTGAAGTGGGTTGGCTTGTTAAAATTTACTCGAGAGAGCTGGTGTTTATAGATGATGAAGGTATTAGACCAGCTACAGGACTCGCTTTTTATACAGTTGGGCCCGCCTCCAGCGCTTTAGGACGGCAACACCCTGTTAGCAAAGGGTGAGATGGAATGTACGATGATAGTCAGACATAGTTCCTTACTTTCGTCACCATAGAATTATGATGTAAAAACATTACGCAACCGACCTGAGCCGTTGAACTGTACAGCCCACACGAGACCAGGGGAAAGGGGTGAATGAGGAGAAATTCCAAACTAAGGTCATCTGTGGGGACCATTACTAGTCAATATCGATCGCTTCACCATATTCATCGACGAAACGGACATCGCGCACTACCTGTTATACGAACGGAGTTGTTAGAGAAAGGTACAGGGTGATACAAAGTGGACTAGGGTAGGAACAATTTTGATAGATATCATGAAGCACGACTTCTTGCTGCTCTGGATCGCTGTAATCTGCTTGACATTCAAGAAAGAAGGATGTTGGAGTGTTACCTAGTGGGATCAAAAGAATTGAAGATACCATGCCACTGATCCGTACTACGCAGCGGATCAGCAATTATAATAATTTGGCGCTGAGGCCGATGCAAGCCACAAAAAGGGAAGTAGCGTACGTTACAATATTTCCTCCTTTGCTAACCCATCGACATCACCCTTGAATTGGAGGGTATAGACTCCGAGACTCAACCCACCATACCCCCCTGCCTGAATACTTTCGGGGACATGGTCTAAATCAAGGTGCGGGAAAATCTGCCTCTCCAGGGCGATAGACGACGAAATGCTTTCAGGTAACGTCGAGTACATCGATACTGGGGTCACGAGATATGTCACGTTGAAGGACGAGACGGACAAAGCGGCCATCAACTCATCCTGTGGAGCGCCCGCAAGGTCAATAAAAGATATCTTTACAGGGATGGTGTCTGCTGGGAATTGAGTATCCTGACGCCACGCAGCAGGCTCACACATACCATGTCGAGGCGCCCCAAGTAAGTGCCAAGGAGGGATATACGTCTTCCAATAGACTATACGGCTACCGGAATCGGAAGCGGCGTTTCTCAAAGTAGAATGAAGGAACAGGAGCGAAGGTACGACCCCTCCCTGATGTAGAAGCCCAAACACTACGGAAAATGCCAAGTTGAATACGATCCAGGTTACCTAATATGCCACGTCGATCACAGTAGTTTGAACTGCATCACATTGCATGACTCACCCCGAATAATTTTCCTGGCTGAGGTAACTTCGCGGTGACTGCCAGCACGATTATGGGGAGGATCAGCGGTATTAGAAACCTGGGTTCCTGGTGTGGTTGAACCGACAAGATTGATAACGACAATACAATGATCTGAACCAAAGCTATAACAACAGTGAGTTGAAAAGGTGGCTGAGTACGAGGAGACAAACTTTGTCGAAGGGTATCTGTGCTATAGTGTGTTCTCTGAATGCGACGCGTAGATGGCCTCGCATATTCGCAGACACTACACCAGATAAACCACACAAAAAGCGGCCCAAGCAGCATGGGTAAATTAACGCCGACATGCAACCACCTCGGATGTATGCCATGGTCAGCGAGGTTCTCGGTCGAAAGATTATACTTGACAAAATTGTAAGGAGTGATGACTAGCTTGGAAAAGTTGCCACGGAAATAAAACGTATCGGAGGCGATCAATACGGAGGCTACTAACGCAGCCGTGCAAGACGGCGGTAGTAACAAGCGGATCACTGGAACAGATGAACCCGCTAACTGGAAAGTGAGCCGGAGCGTTTGGTAGGCGATCGGGAGGGCAAATGCGAGAAAGGTTGGACGGGTAAAGATACCAATGATAGCGAGGACTGCGAGGAAATGGAGATCGCGATTCAGAGTAGTAGGACGCAGATTCGAGTCACCTGCGTCCTTACTGCATACCTTAAGACCATTCACCACGTTCACAATCCGACGGAGGAGTACAAGGCAAAGTGCAAGCAGTACTGATTCGAGCGAATTTGAGAACGGTCGAACTTGGAAGGTACACATCACATAGGATGAGGCTAGCAAAAATAGGCTCAAACGGCGAGCAGCGGGTGATGAGACGAGATTGAAGAGGCTATAATCTAGGCTACTTTAGCAGTCATTCTACGAGAGACAAAGAATATACCGAGGATGCCAGATAAGCACAGAAATGCCAAACGCTGGATGCGAAATACAACCAAGGGGTGTATCATTAAAGCCAACTGCTTAGCTTTACCTGGTGTCAGATCCGCTCGTACACGTTACAAGATCTCCTCACGTTCAAAAAGTAGCCTCAAGCCGAGGAAGGGTAATCCCGTGGTTGCAAAGGCAGGGAGAACGGATCTGACCGGCATGTCTGTGTGCCATTCCCAAGTGGTCACAGAATAAACACCGAGGATATTGCCTTTGTCGCCCACATCAATAACGGTGCTGCTATTCGGACCAAAAAAGGAGCGTACCAGCTACAATTTCTCCATTTTGCATGTGTTCGTCAGGATGTATGTACCCTGTTCCAAAGAGTGCAAACCATGTGCGAATCAGCCAGAGACCGCCGTACACCAATTGAAAGGTTCGGGTTGTGGTCATCCAGGACGCCGGAACAGGTTGAGGTTGAACGTGGTGGTGGTCGGGCCATGAGACGGAGTTTAAAAAGTTACCCATCAGCGACCACGATGGTTTGTTCGTCCAACTCTGTTTCGCAACGACGTGGCTAACGAGACGGTGACCAACTTGTATTTTGAACATTGCCAGGCTTCCCTGCACTTTTGTTCGGAATGCAACAATCTCCTCTACCCAAAAGCCGATCCACAACGGCGTATCATGGTTTACGCTTGCCGGATTTGCGAGCACTTCGAAATCAGCGATAACAAATGTGTATATAGGAACGATCTATTGACTGTCACCAAGTAAGCTTTGATCTTGGCCGCCCCGCGAGGCACGTACAAAGCATGTTGTGCAACTAGCGGTGGAGCGATCCCTTCCACGCGTTCCGTACATGAGCTAAATATGTACGCGACAGGGAGCAAGTGGGAGTGACGAACGATTTGGGTTTGGATCCAACCCTGGTTCGTTGTCTTCTGAACTGCTTTACGCCCATAATGCGGTCAGCTCATCTTCTACCCCTTGTTTGACTGTTAGGCCCACTCAAACATCCCGTGTCCGCGTTGTGGCCACGAGGAGTCCGTTAATTTCACATCCATTTTGCCCACTGTGTCACTTACGCGCTCATTCCAGTGCGGTATTCTACCAAGATCAATCAAAACGGAAGGAAACGCGTATGATTCTGTTTTTCGTCTGCGTGAAGTGCAATCACAGTTTCACGGACCCATCACTCCCACTGGAGAGCAGGCCGGACACGAGCTAGTGAGGCAGTGCTGCGGTATACCATGTGCTCTGACCTTACGCACGTTGCTGCCAAGCTTCTATCACCAGCGTGTAATTAACATCGTGGTTCGTTTGATTTGCATAAATGGCCTGTGCTACATAAAGTTGATGCGGCCTGATCTAAGTACTTATCCTTGAAACAATTATCAGAACGTATAGAAAATTCCTGCTATTTATCTCACTTTACAAGATGCAGCTTGTTACCGGATCTTCAAGCTTCAAGGATCATTGTGAACAGTCGCGTTCTTGAGTCACCGATCACTCCAACGAGCGGCGCAGGTCCCGAACATTATCCGCAAGAGGAAGCCCAGATATTTTCAGCATGATCTATTTGTTCTAGCGCAATTTCGATTCTCGGGTCCCGCATTATTTCGTTGAGTTATCGTTTTGGGACACTCACATTAGCTGAATGCTGTGGCATCCGAAAATTCGAAAACTCCCCTAGGGAGGACGGAAGTGGGAATGCAACACCATTATAGTGTAAATGCGGACTTCGTGACGGAGATTCTGTTTCACAGTTTGCTGTTCGGGCCGTCGGTAGACCCCCAGCAAGCTCGAAGCTAGTAGTAGTCTTTAGTACTTATCTCTTATCTCTGCTTCCCCTGCTACTACTCGGCTTATAAGGGCGTATCCCGGCCCGATTACCGGTGTACTGAACTATCAGAGCCCAGGTCATTGAAGTATGTTCGCCATTCACAGAAACCGAGCTTAGTATTTATGAAACTGATAGCTTACAACAACTACTGAGGTTCTTGCTGGCAGGTTGTGAATAAACGGCAAGGGGGTCATGAGATGATGCTGTATTCTCGAGATGCTTCCCAGACAGTTCCACAAAGGTGACTACAAAGAAGTTGTGTTATATAACCTGTTGGAGCGAGGAACCGATCAGTTGTAAGAATAGCAGCACAGTTGTGGGGGTGACGGTGATGTAAGTGGGGGTTAATCGGTGTGCAATTGGGCGGTTGAATAGCAGTGCTTAACATCTAGGTATGTATCGAAACTGTCAAACGGATGCCAACAGAGAGCCACCGTTCAAGTTGTTGAACGTTCACCGCGGTAACTGCGCTAAGGGAGCCTAAGGTCAGTACTGTGCCACATGGCGTGAGAGCTGATCACAAAATGTGGAATGGAACATCCCGCCCGGATATTTCTGGGGAAGTCGGCATATTGCAGGAAGTCGACGCTTCAGCGCCGTTTCGTACTAATGGTGATGGGCCAGTGATTTGGCTCACTACATTCGTGCTGCAGTCGGGATCGAAATTCAGGGTCCCGCTTGGTGGAGACAGACCGGGTAATTTTTTTGATGCAGGTTTCCATCTTAGTCGGCATCATAAATCATCGTCGCGTCCATGGCGCACTAGCGGGCTTTGCCTCCGATCATGTACTACTGTAATTTAGCACTCGAATTCGAGCAAAAAAAAGGAATTCAGGGTTGAGCGCTAGCGAGGGGATTTCGCTTGGCATAGCGTTGGGGCGACAGTACCACTAGGAGAAGGCTGCCAGTGCACTGTTTTGGCTGATTGTGAGAGCCAAGTCCCGCTGCCAGTGGTCTTCTGGGACCGAGCTAGCGGTTGATGGTATCATAATTGTTCACAGATTTTTATTCGGGACTTTCACAAAGTTACTGATCAGAGGCATGCATACAAAAAAAGTTTTCCCGAAAGATTCAGTAGCAACGGCATGAATTGGAAGCTTGCCGCATCGAACGACAGCTGCCAAAATTTATTTGTCGGGGTGAGCCGACAAGTGGCGCCGAGTCATCCAAGCGTACGTACGCGTCGGCACTGTACAAGAGCAGAGATGATCACGAACTAGCTTGGTAGTAGCTAGATTCTGCACTGGCATGCAACGGTGAATGGCAGTGGCTTCAGTGATGCGGAAATGATTATGGTACAGGTGCTGAAGACGCATTCCGTAATCTGAACCAGAGACAGACTTAGAGCGAGTATCCAGGTGCTCGATATCACTACATAGAGAATCAGGGTGCACAAGTGGCATGCGGCGGCGCTCAGGCTTCAAGCGCGAGGGCAAGCCTGAGCGACCTTAAGCGACCTTGACACGGTCACGGACCGTGTGTAGTAATTCAAATCCGGAGATGTCAAACTCTTTCGACGTCAGTCTTGACAAGCTGTTGTAGTTTTGTCCCCGCGTCATTTTGTTTTGAACTCGAGGAGACGGAGCTACGGGCAGGCAGGAATTCGAGCGGACGGAAGGAGGGAAGAGTCCACGATCGAGTCGGATCGGGGATTTCGAACTGGTTCCCCTAACCCTAAATTAGGTCATTGCCGATTGCCGATGCCGACCCTTCCTT
>JBBPMT010000611.1:0-13414 GCA_038090455.1 Garcileccinum viscosum
CCCTTCGTACCTTGGAGACTCCGACTCCAACATAACCCTAAGTCGAATGTCCTCCCGAATTGTGCTCAATGGCATTGTCAACGTCGCGGTCCTCCTCGTTGGATGATTCGACGCAAAAGGGGCAGTCAGACTCGAGATGTCCGATGGTCTCGCAGAGTCGACAGAGGTGGACACGGGGACAGGAGTGAGCAGGGTGTCCTCATTGGTCACAAAGGCCACATCGATAAGCCACGCATTGAATGTAAGCGTGGTCCGGGCTGGCACAGACAGGACAAGGAGGTCCAGGGGTCGTCTCAGTAGAAGGCGAATTTCCCCGATCGTTACGTGCAGCAGAGGAGAAATGAGGAGGGGGAATTGGGATGGGTCGATCGACGACGACGGGGGACAGAACCGTTCCAACTGGTCTAGGATAGGGCTGGCCGGGGAGAGACGGGTGAGCGGAGGTTCGTCGGTGACGACTAAGGGACGGAGAGGAAGGCGAAGAGAGGGAGGGTCTCGAGGATATAGAACTGGAGCGGGGCGAAGTCTGTTCCAGAACGACTGGGACGAGCGAGAGAGCAGGGGTCCCCCTTCGAGGGGGATCGGTCCGAAAGGGCTGACTGACCGATGGGGAAATATTCTCGTTCGTTTCGAAGGGAGAGGGAAAGGGAGATGAGTGTTCCCGAGCTACTTCGACGTAAAGACGACGCTGTCTGTTACAGTCGACATTGTCCCTGAGGGTTGTACCGTCTCCTTGTCCCATCCTTTTTCGTTCTCTCACGTTGATTCGCCTCTTTTCCTTTCGGCCGACGGATCCCTTCTCTTTTCCCTTCCTCCGTCTTCGGACTAATGTCTTATCTTCTTATCTCTTTATCTCCTTATCGGCGTATCTCTTATCGTCTTATCTCCTTATCTTGTACGCATAGCTTTCCGCAGCTTCTGACTCATTCTTACTGCAGATGACTCACTTCCCTTCCATGCGATTCCATCGTATTCCATCTCTATTTCCCTTTATGTCTTTCTCTCATTCACTGCTACGACATAGCTTGGTCCGTGCTCCGCACTTTCCTCTATAAATACCCGTAGCACGATGGTGTTTGTTCCTTAGCTAGTTCTACGCAATTCAGCGTCGATTCTCAGCTACCTCGAGTCCTTGGTGTGTGTACACGCAAGGTAGAGAGACCCCTTCCTTCCAACAAGCTAGAGGCTTGTAGTATTACTTGACGCTTCCCTTCTTCCGAGCTAGACTTGACGGACTCTTCGTGAGATTCTCGTCTAGACTCGTGGTAGTACTAGAGGTACAAGACTTTCGACGCCCAGCGTAACAAAAGAACTAGCTCTTCTCTCGCCTCCTGCTTCCGAGCAGACCGCCCACCATTCCATCCCCCACCTATCGCGGTTTTCGATCTCCCCCCTCCGACTCCGAAGATTCCCCTGTTCCCTCTCGCGCTCCCACTCCCCCTCCCGCCGCCGCCATGTCCCGCCCTGAGCTAAAAGCTGGTCTCCCTGACGCGTTTTCGGGAGAAACGAAAGATGCCAACCATTGGCTGCAGGCCATGAAGGCCTATTTTACGATGAACGCGGCTGTGTATGCCGACGACGCTGTGAAGGTCCTAGTCCTTCTGAATAAGATGACCAAGGGGAATGGAGTTCCCTTTGCGGAAGGTTGGTATGGGAAAATTAACAATAGTGCCGTCCCTGCCACCGACAAGACCTTTGCGTGTCTTGAGAAAGATTTCGTTGCCACCTTCTACCCTTTCAACATTGCCTCTGAAGCCCGCAGGAAGCTTCATGCGCTCCGCCAGGATACCCGCAATAAGGATAGCGGATTCCAACAATATGTCGCCGAATTTCGTCTCCTCGCTCAACAGGCCAACATCACGGATGAGCCCACCCTCCTCGAACACCTTGCCTCTGGGATGGATCCCAAACTTGTTGTCATGATCCTCTCCCAACAGACTCAGCCTACCACGGCTAAGGATTGGATCGAACAAGCCGCTAAATATCATGCTCAACAGCAGCGCATCGCTGATATCACCTCTGGTCGAGGAGGATATTTCAACAGCTCCCGCCCCACCAAAGATCCTAATGCTATGGACATTGACGCCATTCGCCTCTCCCCTATCGAAAAAGCTTGTCACTTTCAGCAAAATCGCTGCTTCGTCTGTCATAAGGTTGGTTGCCGTGCCAACAACCATAATTCCTCGTCCTCGTCAACTTCTTCGTCCTCCTCCTCTCCTCGGTCCACTCCTCGTCCTCCTAAGGCTCCCTCCGCCCTTGGGAAATATGTCAATCAGATCGTCGCGGACCGAAACGTCTCTAAAGAAGAAATTCTTAAAGTACTCCGCACCGTCTATGAAGAGGAACCAGTAGAAGAAACTCCCGAAGTATCCGTAGCCACCACCACCGCCGAAACCTCTGAAAGTGAAGAGGGTTTTTGAAAAGGAGAGCTAGTACGACGTCTTCCTCTCCTCATCGTCTCGCACCTGTATTTTGTACGACACCCCATGCCAAATCTATCCGAATTCCTATCTCCTTGTCTGCAAAAACTGGTGCACAAATCGTCGACTTTTCCGCCCTAATTGATAGTGGGGCCACTGGCAATTTCATTGATCAATCCCTAGTCCAACTTCACCGCTTCCCCACTTCTAAGATTCCTAAACCTCTTGCCGTCTCTAATGTCGACAGAACCCCCAACCAGAGTGGTGTCATCCGCCTCAAGACAACTCTCCTCTTACGAATCGGAGATAACGAAGAATGTCGTGACTTCTTTGTAATCAATTGCGGAAAAGAAGCGGTCATTTTAGGGCTACCATGGTTGCAGGATGCCAATCCCAACATCAACTGGGGAACTGGTGTCGTTTCTATCCCCGACCGTCCTTCTCCTTCTCTTCGACAAGATGACCCTGCCACAATCTCTCAACGATATCTAGTTTGTTACCTCTCCGATTCACCCCTCTCTATTCGTAAGGCCACCCTGTCTACCGAACTCGCCATGGAACAGGAAAAGGAAAAGGTTGTCCTCCCTCCTGAACTCGCCTCCTTCGCTGATGTCTTCGCAAAACCACCTGACGGAATACTCCCCCCATCCTGACCCTTCGACCATGCCATTGAACTCAAAAATTCCTTCGTCCCCAAAGTTGCTAAGATATACCCGCTTAACCCGAAGGAACAGGAAGCGTGTAAGGAGTTCATCGCGGAACATCTTGCATCTGGAAAGATCTCTCCCTCAAAATCCCCCTAAGCCTCGCCCTTCTTCTTCGTACCCAAGAAGGATGGTTCCCTTCGTCCTTGTCAGGACTATCGATACCTCAATGAGCATACTGTAAAGAATGCTTATCCTTTACCCCGTATTTCCGACCTTGTCGACCAACTCCGTCCCTCCACCATTTTTACCAAGCTCGACATCCGTTGGGGATACAACAATGTCCTTATTCGCCCCGAGGATCGATGGAAGGCTGCTTTCATCACCCCTGAAGGGCTCTTTGAGCCCAATGTAATGTTTTTTGGATTCTGCAACGCTCCTCCTACGTTCCAAGCCCTCATGCAGCACATCTTTGGAGACTATATCGCGGAAGGATGGCTCATCATTTATATGGACGACTTCCTAATCCATAATGACGACCTCTCTCAGCATTGGATCCTGGTTCAGAAGGTCCTTCAACGTGCCCGTGAACATCAGTTATACTTCAAATTGGAGAAATGTGCTTTCGCCGCATCGGAGGTGGAATTCCTAGGCCTCATCATTAAGGCTGGGTCATTACAGATGGATCCCACCAAACTTTCCGCCATCGAAACATGGTCCCCTCCTCGGTCGGTCAAGGCTGTCCGATCCTTCATCGGCTTTTGTAATTTTTATCGCAAGTTCATCCCCAACTTCTCCACGCTAGCTCGCCCCCTCCTTGACCTTACCAAGAAAGATACGCCCTGGAATTGGTCCCCATCTTGTGAATCCGCCTTCCGTAAACTCCAATCCGTGTTCCTCGCCAAACCTGTCCTGGCCATGCCAGATGTCACTCGCCCCTTCACGGTCATGACTGACGCCTTGCTCACCGCCTCTGGCGCAGTCCTCATGCAACCTGATGGGAATGGTGACCTTCACCTCTGCGCCTACCTCTCCCGAACCTTCTCCTCCGCCGAAAGAAACTATGATATATATGATCGAGAACTCCTTGCAGTCATTCATGCGCTAGAAGAATGGCGCCATTATCTTCAAGGAACTGGTCTCCCTGTTACCATTCTCACCGACCATAAAAACCTCACCTACTTCCGCCAACCTCGTAAACTCTCTCGCCGCCATGCCCATTGGCAATTTTTCCTTCAAGACTTCGATCTGACCTTTCATCACCTTCCTGCCTCTGCCATGGCTCCTGCCGATGCCCTCTCTCGCCGTGACGACGTCGACACATCCTCCGACAACGCCAATGTCACTCTTTTCCCTGACTCCCTCTTTGTTCGCACTCTTGATACAGCTATCTCTACCAAGCTTTCTACTCTTACGTCTTCGGATCCTTTTGCTTCTGCTGCTCTTTCTGCCCTCAATGAGGGAACTTCTCTTCTTCCTCGTGCCTCTCGAAATGATTGGGAATTTTCTGATGGTCTTTTGTATTTTCGTCATTGTCTTTTTGTTCCAGAACCGCTTCGTCGTGATATAGTCCGTTCTTGCCACGAATCTCCTTCTGGAGGTCATGGTGGTGTTCTTCGCACCCAGAACCTGGTTGCTCGCGACTATTGGTGGCCGGGTCTTTCTACCTTCGTTCGTCGTTTCGTCCTTGGATGTGCCACCTGTCAGGCCTCCAAAGTTAATACTCACCCTTCCACTCCTCCGCTTATCCCCCTTTCTTCTTCGGCTACATGCCCTTTTCAACAGATTTCGATGGACTTTATTACCGATCTTCCTCCTTCTTCTGGTTTCGATTCAGTTTTGGTTGTGGTCGACCATGGGCTTACTAAGGGGGTAATTTTCCTCCCTTGTCTTAAAACTTCCTCTGCCGCCGACGTCGCCCTCCTTTTCTTCAAACATATCTTCCCTCGTTTTGGTCTTCACGACCGATGCATCTCTGATCGTGGTCCCCAGTTCGCTTCCGCCTTCGCTCAAGAAACGGCCCGTCTCCTGAAATATGACCTTGCGCTCTCTTCCGCCTACCATCCTCAAACAGACGGAGAAACTGAACGCGTTAACCAGGAGCTGGAAACTTATCTCCGCATCTTTTGCGAAGGAAAGCCTGACACTTGGGCAGACCTCCTTCCTATGGCAGAATTCTGCCACAACTCCTCCATCCACTCCGTCACCGGCAAAACCCCTTTCTCCCTTATCCTAGGTTACGAACCACGCGCTTATCCTCCAATCGGTAAAACCTTCCTCCCCGATCTCGAATCTCGCCTATCCCTCCTATCCGAAGCTAGGAAAGAAGCATTAGACGCGCATGAATGTGCACAACGCCTCATGAAGGAACACGTCTCATCCCGCTTTACCCCCTGGAAAGTCGGAGATAAGGTGTGGCTCGATAACAAAAACCTCCACCTCCATTACCCCTCTCGAAAACTCTCTCCTAAGCGAGAAGGACCATTTGAAATTTTGCAGGTCTTATCGCCCGTATCGTACCGCCTCAAACTCCCCCCCACATGGCGCATCAATGACACGTTCCATGCTTCCAAACTATCGTCCTATCGGGAAACTCCGGAACATGGCCCGAACTTCTTATCTCCCCCTCCTGACTTAATCGATGGAGAAGAAGAGTATGAAGTGGAGCAAATTCTCTCACACCGAGGAACACGTGGCCGTCGCCAATACCTCGTGTCGTGGAAGGGTTGGCCTTCTTCGGAAAATACTTGGGAACCGGAACGGAACTTATCAAACACCGCCTCCCTCCTCACCGCCTATAAAGCCCGTCACCCCAAAGACTTTCCCCCCTCATCCTGAAATGCCTCGTTGCCCTGCTCGCCGCAACACTCCCCCCTCTTCTTACTCTCGTACCTTTGGCCTTTCGTACCCCAGCCTTCCTATCATTCCTAACCTTTTCCCTCCTCATGTTCGCGATGCTCTTTTTGCTGCTGTTCTCGAGACTCCTGATTTGCTTTTTACTCTGGAACAGAATGTGTTTTCTTCTTCGCTTCCACACACCCCTTTGTATAATGGGATCCGTCTATACCATACGTACCTTCGCCTTCGCTCTTACAACTCTCTTTCTTCTTCTTCCACTCCTTCTACGATACATGCCACTGTTCGACAAGGACTAATGGACCTCTATTCCAACACCCTCTCCATTCTTGTAGATTCGGGATTCTCTGACGCAGTGGCGTCCCTTCACCCCTCTCGTCTCTGGGACGTCCTTCGCCCCCATTGGGAGCACCTCACAGATCGGCAACGTCGTCTTTACGCAGAAGTAGCTCGGGAACACTCGTCTCCCTTTCCCTCTCCTTTCGAGACGGACGAGAATATTCCCCCATCGGTCAGTCAGCCCTTTCGGACCGATCCCCCTCGAAGGGGGACCCCAGCTCTCTCGCTCGTCCCAGTCGTTCTGGAACAGACTTCGTCCCGCTCCAGTCCTATGTCCTCTAGACTCTCCCTCTCTTCGTCCTCCTCTCCGTCCCTTAGTCGTCACCGACGAACCTCCTCTCACCCGTCTCTCCCAGGACAGCCCTATCCTAGACCAGTTGGAACAATTCCTTCCCCCGTTGTCGTCAATCAGCCCATCCCAATTCCCCCTCCTCATTTCTCCTCTGCTGCACGTAACGATCGGGGAAATTCGCCTTCTACGGAGACGATCCCTGGACCTCCTTGTCCTGTCTGTGCCAGCCCGGATCATGCT
Organism: Garcileccinum viscosum; assembly: GCA_038090455.1. Taxonomy (NCBI): domain Eukaryota; kingdom Fungi; phylum Basidiomycota; class Agaricomycetes; order Boletales; family Boletaceae; genus Garcileccinum; species Garcileccinum viscosum. Next base: position 6,792 of record JBBPMT010000611.1, read on the forward strand.
TACGTTCAATGCGTGGCTTATCGATGCGGCCTTTGCGATCAACGAGGACACCCTGCTCACTCCTGTCCCCGTGTCCACCTCTGTTGACTCTGCGAGACCGTCGGACATCTCGAGTCTGACTGCCCCTTCTGCATCGAATCATCCAACGAGGAGGACCACGACATTGACAATGCCATTGAGCACAATTCGGGAGGACATTCGACTTAGGGTGATGTTGGAGTCGGAGCCTCCAGGGTATGAAGGGGGTAATGTTACAGTCGACATAGTCCCCGAGGGTTGCACCGTTGCGTTGTCCCATTCCTTTTCATTTTCTCACGTCGATTCACCTCTTTTCCTTTCGATTGACGGATCTCTTCTGTTTTCTCTTCCTCCATCTTCGGACTAACGCCTTATCTTCTTATTGGCGTATCTCTTATCTTCGTATCGCGTTATCTCCTTATCTTGTTATCGCTTATCTCCTTATCTTGTACGCATAGCCTTCCGCAGCTTCTGACTCATTCTTACTGCGGATGACTCACTTCCCTTCCATGCGATTCCATCGCATTCCATCTCAATTCCCTTTTATGTCTTTCTCTCGTTCACTGCTACGACATAGCTTGGTCTGTGCTCCGCACCTTCCTCTATAAATATCCGTAGCACGATGGTGTTTGTTCCTTAGCTAGTTCTACGCAATTCAGCGTCGATTCTCAGCTGCCTCGAGCTCTTGGTGTGTGTACACGCAAGATAGAGAGACCCCTTCCTTCTAACAAGCTAGAGGCTTGTAGTATTGCTTGACGCTCCCCTTCTTCCAAGCTAGACTTGACGGACTCTTCGTGAGATTCTCGTCTAGGCTTGTGGTAGTACTCGAGGTACACGACTTTCGACGCCCAGCGTAACAAAAGAACTAGCTCTTCTCTCGCCTCCTGCTTCCGAGCAGACTGCCCAACATTCCGTCCCCCACCTATCGCGGCTTTCGTCCTCCCCCCTCCGACTCTGAAGACTCCCCCGCTCCCTCTCGTCCTTCCACTCCCCCACCTGCCGCCAACATGTCCCGCCCCGAGATAAAAGCTGGTCTCCCTGACGCGTTTTCGGGAGAAACGAAAGATGCCAATCACTGGCTGCAGGCCATGAAGGCCTATTTTACGATGAACGCCGCTGTGTATGCGGACGATGCTGTGAAGGTCCTAGTCCTTCTCAATAAGATGACCAAGGGGAATGGAGTTCCCTTTGCGGAAGGGTGGTATGGAAAAATCAATGATAGTGCCGTCCCCGCCACCGACAAGACCTTTGCGTGTCTTGAGAAAGATTTCATTGCCACCTTTTACCCGTTCAACATTGCCTCTGAAGCTCGGCGAAAGCTTCATGCGCTCCGCCAGGATATCCGCAACAAGGATAGCGGATTCCAACAGTATGTCGCCGAATTTCGTCTCCTCGCCCAACGGGCCAACATCTCGGATGAGCCCACCCTCCTCGAACACCTCGCCTCTGGGATGGATCCCAAACTCGTTGTCATGATCCTCTCCCAACAGACTCAACCTACCACGGCTAAGGATTGGATCGAGCAAGCGGCTAAGTACCATGCACAACAACGCCGCATCGCTGATATCACCTCCGGTCGAGGAGGATATTTCAACAGCTCCCGTCCTGCCAAGGATCCTAACGCCATGGACATTGACGCTGTCCGCCTCTCCCCTGTCGAAAAGGCTCACCATTTCCAGCAGAATCGTTGCTTTATTTGTCATAAGGTTGGTTGCCGTGCGAGCAACCACAATTCCTCTTCCTCGTCCACCCCCTCGTCCTCGTCCTCTCCCCACACCACCCCTCGTCCTCCTAAGGCTCCTTCTGCCCTTGGGAAATATGTCAATCAGATCGTCACGGACCGCAATGTTTCTAAAGAAGAAATTCTTAAGGTACTCCGCACCGTCTACGAGGAAGAACCCGTAGAAGAAGTTCCTGAAGTCTCCGTAGCCTCCACCACCATCGAAACCTCTGATAACGATGAGGGTTTTTGAAAAAGAGAGTTAGTTCGACGTCTTCCTCTCCTCATCGTCTCGCACCTGTATTTTGTACGACGCCCCATGCTAAATCCATTCAAATTCCCATATTATTGTCGGCAAAATCTGGTGCACAAATCGTCGCTTCTTCTGCCCTAATCGATAGTGGGGCCACTGGAAATTTCATCGATCACGCCCTAGTCAAGACCCATCATTTCCCCACTTCTAAGATTCCTAAACCCCTCACCGTCTCCAATGTCGATGGAACCCCCAACCAGAGTGGTGTCATCCGCCTCAAGACAACCCTCCTTTTGCAAATCGGAGATAACGCAGAACTCCGTGACTTCTTTGTAATCAACTGCGGAAAGGAAGCAGTTATTTTAGGCCTCCCATGGTTACAAGACGCCAATTCCAATATCAACTGGGGAACTGGTGTCGTTTCCATTCCTGACCGTCCTAATTCACCTCGCTTAGATGATCCTGCCGCTATTGCTCAACGATACTTAGTTCGATATCTCTCTGACGACCCCTCCTTGTCTATTCAAAAGACCACTCTCTCCACCGAACTTGCCATGGAGCAGGAGAAGGAAAAGGTTATCCTCCCTCCTGAACTCGCCTCTTTCGCTAACGTCTTCGCGAAACCCCCTGATGGAACACTCCCTCCCTCTCGACCCTTTGATCACGCTATAGAGCTCAAGGATTCTTTTGTCCCAAAGGTAGCAAAGGTTTACCCTCTCAACCCTAAGGAACGCGAAGCATGTAAAGAGTTCATCGCTGAACATCTCGCTTCCGGTAAAATTTCTCCATCGAAATCCCCTCAAGCGTCACCCTTCTTCTTCGTACCAAAGAAGGATGGTTCCCTTCGCCCATGCCAGGATTACCGCTACCTTAACGAACATACCGTAAAGAATGCATATCCGTTACCCCGAATCTCTGACCTCGTCGACCAACTTCGTCCATCTACCATCTTCACCAAGCTTGATATCCGCTGGGGGTACAACAATATTCTTATTCGTCCAGAAGATCAATGGAAAGCCGCCTTCATTACCCCTGAAGGCCTCTTTGAACCGAACGTTATGTTTTTTGGTTTTTGCAACGCTCCTCCTACATTCCAAGCCCTCATGCAGCACATTTTTGGCGACTATATCGCAGAAGGATGGCTCATCATTTACATGGACGACTTCTTAATCCACAATGATGATCTCTCCCAGCATTGGATCCTCGTTCAAAAGGTTCTCCAACATGCTCGGGAACATCAGCTATACTTCAAGTTGGAAAAATGCGCCTTTGCCATGTCCGAGGTGGAATTCTTAGGTCTCGTTATCAAGGCTGGGTCATTACAGATGGACCCCACTAAACTTTCCGCTATCGAAACATGGTCCCCTCCTCGATCGGTCAAGGCTGTCCGATCTTTCATCAGTTTTTGTAACTTTTATCGCAAGTTTATCCCCAATTTCTCCACTCTAGCTTGTCCCCTCCTTGATCTCACCAAGAAAGACGTCTCTTGGGATTGGTCTCCCGCTTGTGAAACAGCGTTTCATCAACTCCAATCCATATTCCTCGCCAAACCCGTCCTTGCCATGCCTGACGTCACTCGCCCCTTCACTGTCATGACTGACGCCTCCCTCACGGCCTCCGGTGCCGTCTTGATGCAACCTGATGGAAATGGCAACCTTCATCCCTGCGCCTATTTCTCCTGCATCTTCTCCCCTGCTGAACGTAATTACGACATCTACGATCGTGAACTTCTTGCAGTTATTCATGCTCTCGAGGAATGGCGCCATTATCTCCAAGGAACCAGCCTCCCTATCACCATCCTCACCGACCACAAGAACCTGACCTATTTCCGTCAACCTTGCAAACTCTCCCGTCGCCATGCTCGTTGGCAATTCTTCCTTCAGGATTTTGATCTGTCTTTCCACCACCTCCCCGCTTCCGCCATGGCTCCTGCCGACGCCCTCTCTCGCCGCGACGACGTTGATACCTCTTCCGACAATGAAGATGTCACTCTTCTCCCTGATACTCTTTTCATTCGCACCTTAGATACCGCTATCGCTTCAAAGCTTTCTTCCCTTACTGCTTCTGACCCTTTTGCATCGGCTGCTCTTTCTGCCCTCAATGAGGGAACTTCTCTTCTTCCTCGTGCCTCTCGTACTGATTGGGAATTTTCCGATGGTCTTCTATATTTTCGTCATCGCCTTTTTGTTCCAGAATCGCTTCGTCGGGATATTGTTCGTTCCTGCCATGAGTCTCCTTCTGGGGGTCACGGTGGTGTTCTTTGCACCCAAAACCTAGTTGCTCGCGACTATTGGTGGCCGGGTCTTTCTACTTTTGTTCGTCATTTCGTTCTTGGATGTGCCGCTTGTCAGGCCTCCAAAGTTAATACCCATCCCTCCGCTCCTCCGCTTATGCCTCTTTCTTCTTCGGCCACACGCCCTTTTCAGCAAATTTCGATGGACTTCATTACCGACCTCCCTCTTTCTTCTGATTTTGATTCTATTCTGGTCGTGGTCGACCATGGGCTTACGAAGGGGGTAATTTTCCTCCCTTGTCTCAAAACCTCCTCCACCGCCAACGTAGCCCACCTCTTTTTCAAAAATATCTTCCCTCGCTTCGGTCTCCACGACAAATGCATTTCGGATCGCGGTCCTCAATTCGCCTCTGCCTTCGCTTGAGAATTGGCTCACCTTCTGAAGTATGACCTTGCTCTCTCCTCTGCCTACCATCCTCAAACAGATGGAGAAACCGAACGGGTCAACCAGGAGCTAGAAACCTATCTCCGCATCTTTTGCGAAGGAAAGCCGGATGCCTGGGCCGACCTTCTTCCCATGGCAGAATTCTGCCACAATTCCTCAATCCACTCAGTCACCGGCAAAACCCCGTTTTCTCTTATCCTTGGCTACGAACCCCGCGCCTACCCTCCTATCGGTAAAACCTTCCTCCCCGATCTTGAATCTCGCCTATCCCTCTTATCCGAAGCAAGGAAAGAAGCCCTTGACGCTCATGAACATGCCCAACGCCTCATGAAGGAACGTGTCTCTTCCCGCTTTATCCCTTGGAAAGTTGGAGATAAGGTCTGGCTAGATAACAAAAATCTCCACCTCCGCTACCCTTCTTGAAAACTGTCCCCTAAACGAGAAGGACCATTTGAAATCTCTCAGGTACTATCTCCCGTCTCCTATCGCCTCAAACTCCCTCCCACATGGCGCATTAATGACACGTTCCATGCTTCGAAATTATCGTCCTATCGGGAAACCCCGGAACACGGTCCGAACTTCCTATCTCCTCCTCCTGATCTGATCGACGGAGAAGAAGAATACGAAGTGGAACAAATTCTTTCCCACAGAGGAACTCGTGGCCGTCGCCAGTACCTCGTGTCGTGGAAAGGTTGGCCTTCTTCAGAAAATACCTGGGAACCGGAACGGAACTTGTCTAACACCGCCTCCCTCCTCTCCGCCTACAAAACCCGTCACCCCAAGGACTTCCCCCCACCATCCTGAGATGCCTCGTCGCCCCACTCATCGCAACACTCCCCCCTCGTCTTACTCTCGCACCTTTGGTCTCTCCTACCCTAGCCTTCCGATCATTCCAAACCTTTTCCCCCCTCATGTTCGCGATGCTCTTTTTGCCGCTGTTCTCGAAACTCCTGATTTGCTTTTTACTCTGGAACAGAATGTGTTTTCTTCTTCGCTTCCACACACCTCTTTGTATAATGGGATTCGTCTATACCACACGTACCTTCGCCTTCGCTTTTACAATTCTCTCTCTCATTCTTCCACCCCTTCTACAATACATGCCGCTGTTCGTCAAGGACTAATGGACCTTCATTCCAATACCCTCTCCATTCTCATAGATTCGGGATTCTCTGACGCTGTTGCGTCTCTTCACCCCTCTCGTCTCTGGGACGTCCTTCGCCCTCACTGGGAGCATCTTACTAATCGACAACGTCGTCTCTACGTCGAAGTAGCGCGGGAACATTCGTCTCCTTTCCCCTCTCCATTTGAAACAAACGAGAACTTACTCCCGACGATCAGTCAGCCCTTTCGGACCGATCCCCCTCGAAGGGGGACCCCTGCCCTCTCGCTCGTCCCAGTTGTTCTGGAACAGACTTCGTCCCGCTCCAGCCCTACGTCCACCAGACACTCCCTCTCTTCGCCCTCCTCTCCATCCCTTAGTCGTCACCGACGGACCTCCTCTCACCCATCTCTCCCAGGACAGCCCTATCCTAGACCAGTTGGAACAGTTCCTTCCCCCGTCGTCGTCAATCAGCCCATTCCAATTCCCCCTCCTCATTTCTCCTCTGCTGCACGTAACGATCGGGGAAATTCGCCTTCTACGGAGACGACCCCTGGACCTCCTTGTCCTGTCTGTGCCAGCCCGGACCATGCTTATGTTCAATGCGTGGCTTATCGATGCGGCCTTTGCGATCAACGAGGACACCCTGCTCACTCCTGTCCCCGTGTCCACCTCTGTCGACTCTGCGAGACCGTCGGACACCTCAAGTCTGACTGCCCCTTCGGCGTCGAATCATCCAACGAGGAGGACCACGACATTGACAATGCCATTGAGCACAATTCAGGAGGACATTCGACTTAGGGTTATGTTGGAGTCGGAGCCTCCAGGGTACGAAGGGGGTAATGTTACAGTCGA
>JBBPMT010000616.1:0-13322 GCA_038090455.1 Garcileccinum viscosum
TACAGGGCACGGACCATGCCTTAAGGGCAGGTACCTGCTATCTATGGCTATAGTAAGTAGTCCATGAGGTAGACGCGTGCTATAGAAGTAAAGGAACGTGGTGTGGCAGAATGGAAGAGATGCCAATACCGTGCGAAGATGAAAGAAGGCCACGTACCATGAGGTGTGGCAGATCTATAGATATATGAATGAAGGATCGAGGGAACGAGATCCGAGATCTATCAAGATACAACAGAGATCTGGATCGGGAGATCACATCGGCGATGAAGATCTGAATGCCAAGCGTCTATAATAATGTCAATATAGATAAACAAGAGAATAAACGATGGGTCACGTGATGATCAGCGTCTATGGTCACGTGATCCGATAAGATACTCGCGAGCGCTAATGCGGGCGGCTATCAGGATAGGGGGAGAGACTGAAATGGAACCCTAGACTAGGGGCAAGTTAGGTCACGACCAAGGTACGCAACAGACTTTAAAACACTAGACAAAGGCCAAGAAAGGTTTCTTGTTTCAAGTTATGATATTATCTGCTTGATCCCATTGGATTTTGAAGTGAATAGCTTTAGAGTACCAGTGGATGATGGTGATATGGGGGGGGGTATCCATGGAAAAAATTCATAGCAGAGGAGAGTCCTGAAAAGTATCCAATCAAGATATCATCAGAGGTGATTTCACTTTGGGCCACTTGGTTTTGAAACTCAAAGATGTAAATAGTAAGCAAAGTATCTTTGCTCATTCTGGGAGTGGATAGCCAGGCTATTGCATTCACTTTGGTGTCTTGGTAGATAAAGGTGGTGAATGACTTGAAGAAGTCTGCAAAGATTCCCAAGGATAGAGTAGCCACTTTGAAGACCTTGGCTCTAAAGATGGAAGCCTATGTGAGGGCAGGTCCTTCAGTTATGTAGGACAGGACAGAGGCAATTCTTTTGGCATCTGTGTCATATACATCCTCATTGACAAGGAGGTATATTTCAGTGGCATTTAAGAAGGTAAGGATGGAGGAAGAGGAGCTATCAAAAGGCTTGGGTGCTTCTAGGCAAAACTCAATGGATTTGGGTGAAGAGGAGAACATTTGGGATGGTGTGGTAGATGGTGGAGGTGATAGGAGTGGGGTAGAGGTCCTGAATGGTGCAGGAGAGTTTTCTACTCCAATGGATTCTGTTTTGTTGACTGAAGAGCTCAAAGGGATTTGCTGGGGTTGTTGGGTGAAGGTATGAAGGGCTCCTATGATGGAGGAGATGATGTTCCTTTCAGGGAGAGCTTCAGCAATGGAGGTAGAGGTTTGTGATTCCTTTTCAGAGTTTGAGTAAGTGTGAAAGCTCCTGGTGTGAGGTAGTGGTGGTGAGATCTGCTGAGGGCAAGGCTGAGGCCTCCTAGATCTAAAGGTGTTGAAGGACAAAATGGTAAGAGGCTTTGCTGTTGATGGCAGGCTCAAAGATTTAATCTTGACCTTTGTTACACTCAACCCAGGATGGAGGTGAGTGCAGCCTCAAGAGGGGGTAAGGAAGGGGGAGTTCAAGATATTGAGGTGACAAGAGGGGAATGGAAGGCAACAAAATCCTAGAGGATCATGAAATCAGGAGGACCTTGAGGTAACATCAAGATTCAAGAGATTGACATTTGGGCCATAAGGCAACTACTGGGTCACATAGAGGCTTAGAGAAGGTGTTCACTTAAGAGTAGAATGAGGACTGCTAGAGTGGTTGAACACAAGATATATTCTGAGATGTATCTAGAAGAATACTTGAAGAGGTCAAGGTTGGAGAAAAAGGACTGCCTGTTAAAGGCATTTCAGTAAGGAAGAAATAGATCTGACACAAGGCAGTGATTGGCTGGAAGAATGGCACTATAAACAATAAGGAACAATAGAAAATGTAGTAGTCAGCAACAGAAAAGGATGAGTCAAAATGTTGTGGCTATACTGATACAAGAAGAAATGGACACAGTCTTGAAAAAAAAAGGTATGTATGGCAGTTGAACTAGGAGGAAGAGGAAAAGAGATAGGGGTCCCTGACAATCATAATAGTATGCATAAGTTACTACATTATTGAGTAGTTGATTCAGCAATACCCATGTACACACCCATACCCACTATAGTGGATATAGGTACCCATATGAACCCTGATAAAATGGTATACATAATGTTATGATTGACTAGAACCTCTGTTTCTTTCCTCTTCTTTCTCCTTTCTCTTTGCCCTCTACTATATTCATATGCCTCTTTTTTTCTTATAGTTCCATCTCTCTTCTTCATGTACCAGTATAGTCACAACATTCTGACTCATCTTTTGCTATTGCTAACTACTACATTCTTCCACTATTCCTTATTGCTTTATGATGCCATTTCTTTGACCAATCATCATTTTGTTACATAGCATATTTGCCTATATTTAAACACATACAACAAGTGACCCAATTTTCTCTAACCTTGACCTCCTCAAGTATCCATCTAGATATATCTTAAAATATACTTCAGTGTTCAACCACTTTAGCAGTCTCCATCCTACTCCTGAGTGGATGCTCCCTCTAAACTCTTATGTGATTTAACATTTGTCCAACTGTTCAAATGCCAGTGTTAATTTCTTGAACCTCAAATTACCTTGAAGCCTCTTTTGATCTCTTGACCCTCAAAGATCTCATTGTACCCTTGTCCCTTAATGTCTTGATCCCTCAATCCTTAGGACACTCCAGCCCCTTGCTCCCTTATCTCTCCAACTCCTCATTCTCTTGTCTCCCCAACCCCTCTCAAAGCTACACTTGTCCCTACCCAGGCCAAGTGTAACAGTGTACATGTGCTATGATGTCATGGATAAGTAATAAGGGCACATGATGTCACATGATGAGTTGGGTGATGAATATCAAGTCATGTGATCATGAAAAGGGAAAGAAATAGATAAAAAAAGTTAAATTACATAAGAGGTTCATAACAGGACTCAACAAACATCTCCACAACATTAATGATCCATCATGCCCCAACTGCCTAAACACCCCAGAAATAACAAAGCACTTCCTCATCAAATGCCAATTCTATAAACAGAAACATTGAACCTCAAGAAACATGTTAGGAAGAAAGGTGGACAGCCTAGTAGTACTACTGACAAGCACAGAAGCATGCTATGCTATGCTCAAACTCATCATCTCAACAGGATGACTCAACAGGATGACTCAACACAACATATGGTAATGTGATTACACAAATAGCAAACACTAGATAATTACTCCAATACAAACCAAACCAAACTGAAAAGAATCAAAGATATGTTCTCAAATCTCCTTGACTTTACATCATCTATATGAAAATAGTTGGCCTGAATGGAGATAAGTTGAGAGTAGAAGTCAAGGAATAGTAAAAGGAGATGACAAAGACCAACTGCAGACCTCTTGCTTGGCCCAAAGCAAGCATCTCAAACAACATAAAGCTCATAGTCAACATCATATTTTTCTACTACTATTTCCCTCATCTATTCCCCCTTATTTCTATACCATCACTCCTTCACATATAATAGGCCCCCCAGACCCAAGTACCTGTTCAACCATATTAATGCACTAATCCTCCTACCACTACTCTACATAGTATCAACATACCTCTGAAGCATTGCATCTTGCATGCTTTTGCACCAATTGAGTGTCCATTTTGGAGCTATCAGGTGAACAAGTTCAAATACAAACATTTCCACTACTATTCTGTGGTTGATAGGAACATAATGCTTGTAAAGCTTGACATCAAAGATCCAGTTCCAAAAAGCAATGATCTGCTCCTTTTCTGTATCATTGCTGGCAAATGCAAGATGGCAATACCATGTTGCCTTTGACATCTTATGCAGCTGGCCATGGCCATACTTTTGACAGAATCAGACAGACACATGTCCAGAGTGTGCTGCCAGATGTATCCTGCATGAAAGTCCAGATGAGGAGAGCAATAGGCTCTAGATTGCAACTCTGTATTGAGTGCACATGTTGCATACAACAAGAGGCTGCAATCTGCACTCATAGTGAGGGCATGTGGCTGATGCAATGAGGCAAGTCATATACTTGAATTAATGTATCACTAACAGCACAAATGAACACAAATAAGCTGTATTTAACACAATACCATTAAGATGAGTAGAGTATATACCACTGCATAAAGTACACATTTGTATCTAGTTTCTCTTTATGACTTTTTCATGTCCAGATCCATACTACAAGAAGATGTTAGTGAAAATATTAATATTGAAATGACAGTACAAATACTCAAGCACACACATTATATATAGTATACTCCTCACTCCCAGGCTCAGTTGCACTATCATTGACAACTGTAAAATGATTAGATCATAGTTTAGACAATCAAGAGGAGATGCATACTAGAATTATCAACAACATTGATTTGAAGATTGCAATGGTATTTTTTAATACTATCATTAACAGCTGTACATAATTAAATCAATCTAACTGTCAAGGCCTGACTCAGAGGAACTAAGATTTACTACTTACCAACCTATTTAGTTATATCACTAACTTTCTGATTAGTAGCCTGGACAACCATGTCTGTGTCTGATGCTGTGCTGGCCTGGCTTCAAGCTAGCAAGCCAGCAAAGCCAAGCCCCTTTAAGTCAAGCCAAGCTAGGCCATGAGCTCCTTTCAAGCCCCTATAATGGCTTGGTCCATTGTTTTGATGAGCTGAGGCTATGCTAAGCCAAACTATCAAAGCCCTGGAAGCCCTAATTTTGGTGGTAGATCTTAGATCTGGCAAAACTCAATTGTCTATATAGATATGTTGACCTAACTTTTTGAGGTTTTATACTCACAGCCAATCTGATCACTCATCTTATTACCAAACTGCCAGCCCATGCCTAGTTGTTCTGATGAAGAACAGTCTCACTGAGCAAAACATACACTAGCTCCTTTGGCACATATAACATGCATCAATAATGCAGCTGAGCTGGAGCTTTCTTCCCACAGGCAAGCAAAAGCAGCAACACTGCCAATGCAGCCTCCACATGGTGAAAAATGCAAGGTAATTGATATTGACAGCCTCTCAAGCACTATTGAGTGCACATCAGAGCCAGAGAATCAACCCAGAAAAAGAGTTATAAAGGGTACAATTTATTTTTTCAATGTAACCATGACTGTTTGAATTTTGCTAGGCAAAAATCATGCTGTTACACCACTCACAGGCCCACCACAGCTGTCAGATGTAGTCAATCTCAACACTAAGTCTGCTAGTAATAATGGCCTCCTTCAAGAAGTTGAAGTCACAAATGTAGATGGGCCAACCAAGAAAGCACAGGGTGATCACATGCAAGACATTGATGCCTGCTTCTCCTAGCTGTACCTTGAGAACAACAAAAAGTATAGAAATTGTAATACTTGCTCATATGTTTTAGATGTTTAACTGCTATTTTTTGCTTATGATTCTATAGTAAGCTACAGAAGAAACCAGTTGCTCTTATCAATGAAGCCACAATGTTGCAGTGCCACCAGCAAGCTAACTATCTTGTCAAATATTGAAAATGGGCAGTGGACAATGGTTTTGTCTCTATGCTACCTGAGGATACTAAATGCTGTCATGAGATGGCTTGTGAGGCCAGCTCATCTGTGAAATCCAAGCTCAGCTGGCAGTCTTCACTCAATATACATGTAGTGGCCAAGGAACAAGTCTTTCATTACTCAGATTCTAGCTTGCAGGATGCCATTGTCAGATGGATTATCAAAACTGATCAAGTGAGTGGAATAATACTGAATCAATACATAAACTTACTGACCATGCATGATCATAGCTGATCTCTGGCATGGAACATTCTGCATTTCATAATGTGCTGCAAACAGTCTTCTGTGCCACAAATAGCATCAATATTCCCAGTCACAAGATTACATATGATGCAATCATTGATCTTTTCCACTGGAACATCAAAAACCTCCAACAAATGTTTTCAGTGAGTGCTCCAAGCTCTCATCTCTGCTGAAATGGGACAGGTGTTTGACACTCAAAAACATTGATTATGGTAAGCTGTTCTAACTTCAATACAACTAATCCAACTTATCTTCCCATCACAGTTGCAGGGCATATGTAATCAACCTCATCACCCAGGCATTTATAGGAACCATCAGTACCTCTAAACATTATGATCCTACCACACCTGAGGCAAAACTGGTCTCCACAAGTGATGAAGATGATCATAATGTAATTGGCATCATTTATGCCATTACTGTCAAGGTAAGTGAAACAGATCCTGATTTTTTCCATTTCATCCAATGCCTTATAGGCATGATCATCAGTGAAATGCAAAGAAATGTTCAAAATTATTCAGACTTGCAGCTGCCTATTGCATCTACTGCTCAACATAAAGGTGTGGTGGTCATCAATATTTATTATGCTTTGTCATGCATTGGACCTGAGGGAGGTAAGAGATCCACTCTGACATTGTTTACTTACACTGATGAGTCTTAGGAGGTGAATACATTTGTAGCACACTTGGGTTTGCAAAAGTGGAATAGTGAGAAATGCCACAAGATATATGCACTCAAGCTAAATGACACTGAGTGGTACCATATCCACCACACCTTGATGCTACTTGCAGTATGTATAACATTTCTATGCTTGTAATAAATATGCTTACCAATACTGCTCCAAGTATGCTGAGAGTGCCCAACATACATTCTTGAGTAAGCATGGCCCCACTCTACACACTACTTTGTCAGTGCTCAAAGGACTTCATAAAGTATGGTCAGCAAGGGCAGAGAGCAGGAGATACAACAAATTTAGCAATGCATTCAAGGCTGGACTGAGAAAGATATCAACTTACTATGACTGTACATTGACATCTGATGCATACATCATCACTATAGGTGAGTTCTTGATGGTTATTTGCAATGTATTTGATATCAGAAATTTGTAGTACTCAATCCAAGTCAAAAATTGAACTACATCCATACAAGTTGGGGTAAAGCACTCTATGCTGATGCTATATACACTGAAGCTATCATATATTATCAACTAAATGCAGTAAGATGAGTGAGGCTAACAGCAAGAAGTATGAGGAATGCTACTGTGCCATGTATGGTGATGCTAGAGAAACTCCAGTGCAAGCTATTATAAACTGTCCATATCCTGTTATATGCCAAAATCCAAAGGTCCAAACTCTCTTGAATGAGCTCATGGACAAAGATAGCAGTGATGATAAAGATGAATTTGGGTTGATAAACAAGAGCCAGCAATGGGAAGACCCCTCAAGACCATGGCTGTAAGGTTTCCACCAATATTTCAACATGCAAGACATTCTCAGTGATCTTTTGATCATCCAATAGTGGGGCATCAACTTTGTGTGGTATCCAGTTTGGAGGTCACTTGCATGCAACTTCCTATCAATCATGTCAGGCTCTGTTTCTTTTGAGTGGGTGTTCTCATCTGCTGGCATTACAATTAGCAAGTGGCATAACTGTTTCAAGGCTGATGTTGTCAAGGCACTTCAATTCCACAAGTGTGCATCAAAATCAAATTTACTATTTCAACAAGATCTGTCTGTGTTGGCAGAGACCACTCAAGAGAGGGCTGGATCAGATGAATTGGATGTTGAAGACATAAGTGACAGGAATTAGGATTGATTGCAGGTGACCAAGTATACTATGTAGTAGTACCAATGAACTTAGCAGTTTTATGTCTACATCTACCAGGCCATGGCTTTCAGGCTGAGCCAAGCTGCCTTTAGGGGCTTTTAGGGGCTCATGGCTTGGCTCATGATTTATCAAAGCCAGAGCTCCCTTAAGCCTGGCCAAAGCTAGGTCTTTCAGGCCAAGTCAGGCTGGTACAGCACTATCTGTGTCCTAATAAGTCTGGTGGCCTAGAAGTGTCTTCCCTGCATCAAGACATTCAATGGTATGTTCAGAGCTAGATGATGGCCTGACTTCAATAGTGAAAGCAACTGTAGCCTATACGACTAGGTTACCTTGATAATCACAAACTATAGATGGGAGCGTGTAAGGCTAGGGGAATCTAACCAGAACAGACTGAGGTCTGCTGGTTGTTGTATTGCAGGTTTATATACTATACACGAATGTGCATGGACCACATGAGGGCCGGTATTACTGTGATAAGACTTACTAATGTAGGCTATATAAAGCTATATGGTTCTCACGAGTGTGGGAGTATTCCCATGAATGAGGCTTACACATGTGAGGCTATGCTATGATGTCAGAGATAAGAGATAAGGTCACGTGATGTCACATGACTGATCATGTGACAAATATCAAGTCACATGATCACGAAAATGAAAAGAATAAAATAGAAAAGTTAGGTTCCATAGGAAGGTCGTAACAAATAGTTTGTAATGGCATCAGCCAATGTCATACTGGCTAAATGGACAAGAAGGGTGCTTGAATGCTTGCCAAAGGACCAGCAAACTCAGGAGTCAACATGAAGCAAAATATTTCTTGGTTTTTGAGGGGAATCTCAGTGATGAACTTGCTCCTGCATACCATAAGTGAAGGCATGACTGAGGTTGTAGACAAAAAGCAAGATGACTAGTAGACCCACATTAATCATTATGCATTATATGCACACCTGGGTGTATACACTTATCACACAATCACATGAGGACACAATTGATCTGCATAATTATGCCAGTGCATAAATGGACACAGAGCATCATAAATATTTCATCAAGCCTATGACTGAACATACATTTTCACAAATCTGCTGAATCAAGCACAACCAGTTTTCACTGGGACTCAGGGACTACAGGTTCTGTGATACTCTTCTTCCACCCTCCTAAAATGAATCAAGAGAGAAGCATAAAAATAGTATACTGCCATGAGCATATCTCTGTGGTTTCTGAATGTACTTCCAGAGTAGAGGTTATGGGATGGACTGGAGATTGTAATGTGGAATGAGGTGGAACAAGCAGTGGCATCTAGTCCTCATGGCAACCAGGTGATGATGGCTCAGGAACCTCCTGCAGTGTCAATTTGAAAATAAGGTCAAAATGGATTGATCATGAACCTCATTGCAGTTGAACTGATTATTGGCCATGAGCATTGCAGGTGGGAGTTCAACCTGCATCTTATGATAACATGTTTCAAGCAGGAACAGAAATGAACTTACCTCTTGTAAGTCAGCACTGCCATCCAACTGATATTCAACAGATTTTTTCTGGTGTACATCAGATGTCAGGTAGCAAAGTTATTTCTAAATGTGCATACTCACATTCTTGAGGTATGATGGTGGTAGAATACCATCCAATTTGCAGAACGTAATTGTTTTCCCACCCGCAACTACCATATCATATTCTGCCGAGATTGCCATCGACTGAACAACATGGGGAAAATGAATGGTACATCCGATTTTTCGATGTGTTGTAGTGTCCCAAAACGAGACTGATGAGTTGGCAGAGACTGCCACGCATGTGCCGTGGCATACTGGTGTGATGCAGTATGGCGTGTCGTTCCTGTGGATAAACCGTCTCAAGAATATCGCCCTAAAGGACATGTCCTTCGTGTGAATAGACCATTTCAAGGGAATCGTCTTAGAGGACATATCAAGACAGTGTATGTTACCCTCGACAGACAGGGCAAAGAGTCGTTGTCCATCGTCCGTCCAGGCAAGGCAACGGTTGAATGGAGAGCTGACTTGGATTGGAAAATCTGCAAGGAGGGTGCCATCGAGATTGTTGTAGATCCATATAGCCTCGCGGCTCCACGTAGCAGTTGCGATGAACTTGCCATCCGGAGAGAATTTGACTGCAACCAGGAGGTAGTCAGATTGTTCGCGCAGCTGTTCAGCCATGGGAAACGACCGGACACTGAGCATGCTACTCGATCCAGTGATTCCCATTGCGACTTTCGTCCCATCGGCTGAGAAGTCGACTGCATTCACCGGTTGGTCATGTGCCTTGAACTCGAAGTCCGCCCTTTCGAAGCTCGTCGAATTCCATACCACGACTTGACCACTCTCCGTTCCAGCCACGATCCACTTTCCATCTCGTGACACGAGGAGATTGTTCACGAAGCTTCCAGCGTCAATTGGATCCCCTACCTCCTTCAAGTTGCCATCTTCCACTTGCCATCGTTGGATCTTCCTGCCACCACTCACGACCTCTTTCCCGCCAGGGAGGAACGCAACCGAACACACATTATGAGAAACTGGGTGACTGCGTAGGAGTGTGTCTTTGCTTGCTTCTGGATCACCCTCAGCATCCTGCGTTCAATAGCCTTGCTTTTTCATCACCTTTAGTACACATTACTCTAGAAAAACGTCGAGCTAACGTTCAAATTTGTTCTTGTTAATATTGTCAATCGAATATCTTGTCGATGTGCTCACCGCTCCTATTCAATTGTCTCTTGGCAAATGTATTCAGGTAGAAGCGATCAACGCTGAAGCGCTGAACGGCGGAGACGACGAAACTATGTACAAGCACCGGCTGGCCGCTTCCACGTGTACCTTTACCTCAAAGTCCGCGTCTCTCATGAGTCAGGATGCTTACGTCACTAGATCGCCACCCACCCCCGGGCCGTCCCGCTACCATCAAATCTTTTTTATACAATTCTGACACTCTCACCGCTCTCCATCATTCTCGATTTTCTTGGCGAACGCCTTCGGGCACGGCTTGCGCCCTAAAGGCCCTACATGCCACCGCCATCCTTAATACGAGATCCATGCAATGCAGCTCTGCGTCTCATGAACGAATCCAAATCGTCCCGGCTCCCACCCACAAACAAAATACTGTCGCGGTACACCTTTCTAAGCTCGGGATCCAGCTGCCCCTATCGAGCACTGTCTCGTACATGTCCTGCACGAACACGAGCGTAAAAGTCAGGAGGGAGGGAAGAATAAGACATAAACACCCGCCCATAGTACCCAGTATTGTATCCACAGACGACATGCCCAAACATGCCCTACCTAGGTTTATGCTCGCCTCTTGAATGAGCGAGATCTGCTGTCTCAAGTTCATTCCAGAGCTTGGTGTAGTCCGTGTTCACGTCCAGGCTATTGTCATTTACCTTAAGATTGAAGTTGGCGCAGGATAGTTAGATGGAACAAAAAATGTTCAGACGAAAGCTCAAACTGACTAACCTCTCTAAAATCTTTATCAGGTCATCCGACGGGGGCTCTTGCGCCTTGTAGTAGCGTGACATCTTTTAAAACCTTCAGGGTCCGGCACCGACACCCTGATGAATGATAACTAACCAACTCTCGGGCATCTGCGATGGCGCCTCCACCAAATCCCGCGCGACACCCGTCCCGTGAAATCGAGCATGCCTCGTCCGAGCAGTCCGTGGAAGGACGTCGTGACGTCATCGTGCCACACCAGCTGGCGTGGATGTGGCCAAGTTCGCCACCATGGCCGTTCGCCGTCCCGTTGCAAGCTACGATGTAGCCTGGCAAGAGACCCACACGGCGGAGGAAGCGTTTATGTGCTACTTTACTTGACCCGTCCCACGACCCGCTGGTTGTGTCCTCGCTGCCTGTTTCTCTGAAGCCCAGACGCATGTGTTTTGATCGAAGCTGCCCTCAGCGGTCTCAAAGCTCTTTCTTCTATTTTTTTTCTTTCATTTTATGTCCCATTTATGGAGTGCGAGCACTCTATGAAGGACAGTATGCCTAAGCTGGGGGCCCCTGCCCCCCTGCAGCTCCGCCTGTGCGAATGCCCTGAGGTGGGCATGACCCACTCGGTCCGCCGTTCCCACTGCGATATACTGGTTTGATCCAACGAGCGGCGGATATGCAGTTTAGTGGTAGGTCGTTTTCGGCCTCGATGCTATTGAGAGTAGAAGGTTCAGTGATGTTTGTGACAACAGGAACATACGAATTATGATCAAATGGAGTCTATTTTTGATTTCGGGTGGTAAGCCGAGGTGCTTCAGTAGCGTTGCCTTCGTTTGGTCCTGTTTGACCTCGAATAGGATTCCATTGTTGTGGAGCAGTATGACGGATTTGATGTTGATTTGGGGTCATCACTGCTTCTGGTGGCTTCGATCGCTTGTTGGAGTTTTTCTGCAATAGATTCATCGGTGTCTGTCCGAGTGGAGGGATTGGTCTTCTGTTGGGGTTAGGAGTATTTGTCGGGAGCGCACCTCCACCCTTTTGAGGGCTTCATAGACTTTGACAGAGCTTGCGGATCCGGTTTTCAGTGTGTTGCTGTATGATCTGGGAGGGGAAGGTAAAGATCTTAGATTACAAAACGTCTTCGTGTGGACCATGAATGACTTTCATAATTCACATATACATGGCTTGTACACCGAGCCACAAATGTTTCCGGCCTTGCGGTGGTACGCCTGTCTTATCAACTTTTATCCTTGTCTCTTCATTGGATATGGTATAGTATATACACCTCCCCCGGGCCCTTGCCCATTTACTTTCAAAATCTTTTTCAGAGAATACTTCCATGTACAAAAATCCCTTCTCTCTCTTTGCTGCACTCTGGAAGCCGACGTGGCCAACGGCGGAAACACTAAGACACGCGGGCACGGAACAGGACCACACTCTGTATGGGGACTACGGGGTACGGGTACAAGGGGCTAGGAATGCCTATCGCTACGGGCGGATCGGATATATATAGGACGAGACACGTGACTAGTAAGGCTTACACCCTCACCTCCTTCGGTTCGATTACATTCCGACTATTGTGTCGTCTAAATTCTGCCGAGTCGTTCCGTTTTCGCCGTTCGTCCCATTCCGTATCGCCCGTCCATTCTCCCGCGGCCCCGAACAGTCGTTTTTTTCTGCTGCGGCGTCCCCCAATAGTCACACACGGCCTAGTAGCTAGCTCGCAATACAATACGACACCGACGTCATCGTCCGCAGTGCCCGCGGAGCGTACAAGATCCCGCTCACAACAGACATATCGCTGACATCGGCTCCACCGACCCGCTTTTCGATCACCACTTTGTCAAGCTGAGCGATCAAGAGCTCACAGAGATTATCAGGGAGAGGATCGAGGCCCTCTATCGTCCAATTGGGACATTTGTAACGGGGCGGAAGGCACGAGGTGTGGTCGGTCTCAGAGTGCGACGAGTGTCCAGCTGTTGTTGGATCATACGGTGCGTCGTCATTTTTGTTCATGATACCACGAACGTGGAATAAATAGACTGCATTCGTATTCGCTGCCGCTGAAAAACTGGCGGATATGATCAGAGCGGAATATATATAATCCTACCGCCCGAGTGATCACTGCTTGTGAACGTTTTTGCTGTATCGCGCGTAGCACGACCATGTCGGTGCCAATGTAAATTATCATGTTGTCTTTTGCAAAAACGGCCAGACAGCTTCGTCCTTTGGTGTGCTGGTCACGCCAAGCACGGCATACTGCCCTCCCATGCCAAGGGGGTCCACGAGACGAT
>JBBPMT010000618.1:0-13305 GCA_038090455.1 Garcileccinum viscosum
GTGTGATTGTCGGTCACAAAAGAAGTCCGTCCAGAATGAAACAGGTTGGTTGACACTCGTTGACTTGTTGACGTTCTCCAGGCGCAAAGATTGTTGTCATCCGTTTGGAAAGGGAGACGTTCTGAAATTCACATCAATTCTGATCAAAGTCTCGAATCATTTGGCGCTGATTCTCCCAGGTGAGTTGGTTTGTGTGAAAGGGCAACCATAGCTAACAAGGATTGTTAGCCCCCAACGACACTCAAGAGCAGGTGTGTGATCCTAAGATTATGGTTACATTCTACAGTTCTCATTGCGCAGCAGACTATCCGACATCGTGAGTTAGCCGCACTTGTGTTTGCAGGGGAATCTGTTCCGAAATTCGGGACGGCGATGATGCAGCCGTCTTTTTGTGGGAAATGGCTAGTGAGTCTCAGTAGTTCTCTACAAACAGTAATCCAATGGACTTGTTTACAGGTTCTCGATACATTGCTTAAAGATTGGAGAAAGGATAGATCAAACAAGGTCCTTGTCTTTACGAAATCTGTCAAATTGCTTCAAATGTTGGAATTCCATCTCAACAATCGAGGTATGATCGGTTTAGTTTTGATGAATCACAGTTCTATCTATTCATCATCGTACAGGTTACGGATTTTTGAAACTAGACGGATCCGTCGGTCCTTCAGAGAGTATGGAGTAAAGCTCCATGTTGAGCGGTGCATGTGCTGACGTATTCCATATGACAGGAATGCCAATTATTGACAGATTTCATGAAGATCCCGACATCTTCATATTCCTCATCTCCACGCTTGCCGGGGGAGTTGGTCTAAATTTGACTGGCGCTAATAAAGTCGTCATCTTTGGTGAGGATTGATGAATCGTTACTTTCTTTTTCTGACGAGAAAGCTATTGTGAAGACCCCAATTGGAGTAAGCACCTTCCACTTTACTTGGCGTTGCGTTCCTTTGACTGCTGGATTCACGTGTAGACCCCGCCCATGACTTGCAAGCAATGGATAGAGCCTATCGTTTTGGTCAAACCCGTGACGTCTACGTTTATCGACTTTTGGGAGCAGGGTCGATCGAAGAATTGATTTACGCTCGACAGCTTTACAAGCAACAACAAATGGCGATTGGCTATCAAGCTAGTGTACAAACGAGGTAACGATCTGCGTCCAAGTAGTTAAAGTCGGGTTTGACAAGTGTGTGTTGCCAGGTATTTCTCCGGGGTACAAGGAGATACCGCGAGACCAGGCGAGCTTTTCGGCGCGAAAAACATTTTCAAACTTCACGAGGATACTCTTGCCACCAAACTCGCGGTAAGGGATCGAATCCGGGTCATTGCCAAGGGACTCAGATGTCCGGTATTAGATTGAAATGGCATCCATCATTGAACTGGATTGGGCCTTGGCCCATCTTAGAGGGAAATCGAGGCGGCAGTCAAACGCTAAGGATGACTGGTTGCAGGAAGCAGATCAAAAAGCGAGCAAGGAAGATGTGGTTATGATTCCTTCTTTGCGTGAGCTTCGGACATTGATATCTCCTACAGGCGGATCTGCGCGGGTTGACTGCCCTGCTCTTTGATGATGGTAAGCGAATGAAGGATGCACTCGTTCTGGAGAATGACCATACGCCCGCGCCAGACGCTCCTGAGGTCGTAGAAGAGGATGAAGTACAAAAGATGCTCGGTGCAGCCGGCGTAAAGTACAGTCATCGAAACGATGATGTATTGGTTCCCAGTCGAATCGAGGAAGAGCGTTCCCGGAATGCACTCAAGGTATGTACGGATCACGTGGCAGAACTCGTCAATGGAGGATGTTCAACATGCGTTAGGAGCACAAACGACGTAGAGCCGCGGCGAGAAAATCGAGGGAGGGTGATACAGGGATCAAGACCAAAGAGTCAAAGACACCGAAGGTATCAGAGTGGCCTCCGAAGCGCAAGCATCACAAGCCACCACCTACACCGATGGAACAGTGAGTGGGTCGTTCGCTGGGTTGCCGACGTGCCGGTGAAATATGCGTATACTTGAATTTAGGCTCGCCTCTCGCCAAAGGGCCTTGATTGAGCTGGGATACATCAAAGACTCGTCAGACGTACCCGTCTTTGCTCAGTCATTGTAAGTCTCGGTTTGACAGCTGCGTCGACGTTGTGCATGGTGATGACTATCTTTCAGCGCGAGGAAACCGGTCGAAGAGCGAGATGAAATACTTGGCAAACTCGACGAACATGCGCGACGTTATTCTTGAATTCGTAATGGTGACTGTCCTTATTGTTGTTGTTGTGCTTCTAGTGTGAGTCACAACGGGAGAAGGGAAGGGACGGGTTACCTCGTTTTGGTGTTTTGGTGTGCCATTATTAGTGCAGGTACGAAATGCAAAATAAATCTCCTTGAAGGCCTGCGAGAGTTCCTTGAAATTCACCGTGACATTGCTGGTCCCAACCCCAAAGATTCCCGGCGGAGCTCGGGCGTACGAGGGATGGGCCTGTAAGCCTCGATGAGGTCACGCCATTTGAATAGTCCTGCCAGACAGTGTTGGCGATTCCGAATCACCCCCTGGCATGTGCCTGTGTTGGCCGCCGAACGGATTACCTTTTCACCGCTAAGGCACCAGGACTGTCATGGCACGCGATCATGATTTGATTCGATGGCGGCTTTGGGGCTCCGACATCTGTCGAGATTAGCGTTCGAACCAATCCTCATCGATATCGCTGGATATATATTTGAAAGTCCTGCGCCACGCTCTCCCACATGCACCGCTCTGACCGTTCCCACAAACCACCCAGTCCACGTAAGTCCCAAACAGTACACCGTCGGCCAGTCCGGATCTAAATCACGCCATCGGTGCTCGTAGCGAGGTTGAGGAGCACAGATCTACCAGAAGACAGGGATAGTCGAGCAGAAGAACCAGAGCCCTTTCTCAGTGGACATCCTATCTTGCCCGAAGACATGGGTGCGTGGCGCCACAGTGATAAATAACGACTCACTCAATCGTTTTCGGTTCTAGATATCGCTGACCTGACGCAAGCTCAGCTCTACGAAATGAATCAAGCAAGTATGGATTGACAATCGCATCGGATTTACCTCGTGACAGCGGTCCACAGAAACTCCTCGAAGAGAGCATGGGATCAGAGCGTCCTCTAGTCTCTCGACCTGAAGCCACATCTGTTCTGCGTGAAGAATATTCCAATTCCCCGGATTTTCTAGCTCAGATAGATTCTCTCATCAACCGAGGATACAAGACCATCATTCGTGCCAAAGGTTGATATCGCATCTTTCACTTATGACGCGATCGAGTATCTTACTTTGTAACTCTCTTTAGGCGATGGTGATTGTTTCTATCGAGGTGACTATACTTTATCTGTTGTGATCTCATTTTTGATACATTCTAGTCCTTTAGCGTTGGCATTCGCCCACGTGGATCGGATTATACGCTCCCCGAGAATTGACGATGATTGGTTCGCTCCGACCAGAGATATGCTTTCACGCGCTGGCTTCGACGATAATGTCTATGAACAACCATATGAAATCCTCTATGACTTGATTCAGGCTCGTCTTCTAGGCTTCACAAACGCACAGAAGGGGCTCTGGAGTACTTTCACGGATCTGATGTGTACGCTTACCTATTTAGACGTGACTTCCATCCGCCTCACACCATTCTTCCAGCTTCCAACTACATCGTGATGTATATGCGTCTGCTGACCTCTGCACAGATGCGCATCGACACTCAGTTTGCAGACTTTCTCTTTGATCCCGAGTCGCAGATGCAGATATCTGTTGATGATTTTTGTCGGCGATTCGTGGAGCCGCTCGGGAAGGAGGCAGGTGAGTGTGCACTGGCATGCACTGTCTCTCCGCTGTGCTGTGGCATCTCAGAAGAAAAGACCATGTCCAGGTGGCTGCTCTCGCCCAAGCATTGAACGTTCACGTCAAGGTTGCTTATCTTGATGGTCGCTCTGCGGACGGCCATGTCAATTTCGTCGATTTTTCGGAGCACCTGTCGGGCGGCGCAGAACCATTAGTTTTACTATACCGGTAGGTGATTGTCGTGCCGTTCCCGTCAACTCAAACGTCATTGATGATCCGATTTTCATCTGATAGACCTGGTCATTACGATATCTTACAGAAAAGCGGGTGAAAGAAGACGAGGATCGATCAAAGAGTGATGGTATCATGAAGCATATCCCATGTAAGATACACATACCCAGAATGCGCTGGATGATTGCGGTTCCTGCAGAAAGATGGTTTGATTTAGTTGAAAACTCTGACAGGTAGATTGTTGAGCGGGACTTGTTACGGCGCTTTGCATGTCCCATCCCTAACTTCATGAACGGCGGCCGCGTAGTAACTACAGGGTTATACATGACGCCGATTGGGTCTTCAAGCTGTCATTGCATGCGATGCCTAATTCCATTCGTCCCAGCAAGAACATCATGCGAAAAAACAGCCGTACTTGATATGGTTTCGCTATCAATATCTGTGGCAACGAATAATATGCTGTAATAATCACCATCCCTGTCCAGATTCCAGATTGTCATGTCAAGCGTACGTGTTTTTATTTTTTACTACAACTTTGTTAATTAGAGCATCCCGGTCCCCAATTACATATGATGTACGGCTGTTTTGAAAGTCGAAAGATATGATAAGCAGTACTCTCAAGTAGTGTCACAAACAAGCTCGCTGAGCGCTAAAGCTTAGTGACGCCAGTAGCACACGGTACTTGCGCCCGAGATTAATGTTTGACATCGGTCACCAGTCACTTTTATAGGGTAGTGGTTTTGAATTTGCTTCATTTGGTGGGACGGTGAAGTAAGAATTCAGGTTGCCTCCGCACCTAGGCAGTGGCGCTCTAGTGGTCACCAACTGGTCACTTGTCAGCGTTTTCTTCCATGGATACCATCCGCAGCGTCACAAGTAAGCCGGCAATCAATACGCACTGTTTCAATCTAACAATAGTTCAAGGAATCTCACAGAGGAGACTTGAATCTTGACTGTAGGCTGATCTAATTCCGGGCCGGTGATCGGGGCGGGGAAAGAAGTGACACTATTTGCCGTAAAAGCGTAGCAAAGAAGTTCTAAAAAAGGCTATAGTGCTGATTATACGAACGGCGGCACTTCAAGACAGCTTGAAGGACCAGCCTGAGCTTAAAGCCAGGCGGGATCCAACTCGGAAGTAAACCGGGATATGTATGTTTTCGCGGCCGGTGACTCGGAGCATCGTTTCCCGCTTGGGCACAGAAGCAAGCTATCGAGGCCGTAAGTACATAACGTCCCTCCCGAATTTGATTCAAAGTTTGGCAACACAGCCTACGTGGGAGCGGTACTGTAAGTGCTGATTAGAAGGCCATTCCAACGGGCGATAAAAGTCGGCCGTTCGGTGCTCGCGATTCTTGCTACGAATCGTGTATGTCAGTCGCGCCTGACGACTCTTAGTAGAGAGTACACCCATCTCGTGCTCTTGCAGGATGTCATGGGGGAAAGCCGACCATCCATTGACTCAAAGGTGCGCAGCTGCTGTTCGACGTGTGCGTTACCAGAGTAGTAAGTTCCAACTATCAAAGGAATTCCGCCGTGAATATTAATCCTTCCCTCCAGTTTCTTCACTTACATTTCTCATCTGGAACTACATCGTGACATTTGACGACGAAGTCGAGTATATTTGGACGTGCGTAACAAGTCTGGTCGTCTTCGGGTCAGCTGCCAGACGTTGTAGTTCTGGGGGCCCACAGCATGCGCATCAAGAGCCCTTTCAAGTGGGCATACTTCATTCTCCGTTATGCTGTAATAATTGCTCATGTGTGAGTACACCTCAACATCGCATCTCGTGCAGTGGGACGCTAAATTCAACCTACCAAACTTAGGGCCCACAACATCTTAATGGAACCATTGGCAAACGGCAGCAACCCCTCCAAGCTCTGCAACTTTTGGTGGACGTATATCAATTGTTTTAGTCAACTCATTGGGACCTTGCTCGAGCTGATTTTGGCCTCCCGTGGTAAGAGATTGTTTCTACGTTGCAAGGCTCTCTCAATGAGACGAAGCCTACAGTGCTTGCATTTTATAACCGGTCTAGGAAGGTAGCCTTATTACTGTCGATCGTGATTTTGGCAGAGATTGCGGGAGCAGTGAGGATGCTATGGCCAGGGGGTAGCATAAGTTTCTACGAGACATGTCTTCTAATGTTCGAGTCGGATAGTAACGTGGAACAGAGGTGAGTCTCAGGCCCGTTACTGGCCGCAAGTGCATAACACTAACTGGGGTTTACGCTCAGCATGGTGGTATTTGCGTGCCACTGCACGCTTATTTTCCTGACGTTATCCAAGTACATTTATGCTTTAAGAGCAGGTTGGGGTAGGACTCCCCTTGTATCACTAGTCATTCGTGACGTTAGCACAGCCTATGCTTTGATATTTTGTGAGTGGAAGTTACTAGGATCAGCTACTATTTCGTTAGTTAGCTCTGTGCTGATCCGATGCGTTAGCTTTGATCGTAGCGATGTTTACCATAAGCCGCGCCAGTGAAGAGCGAGTTGCAATTTTTTTGTTCGTGATCTCAACTAGGTGACATCGTGTGATGCTGATATTAAGCATCTCTGTTCCCCCTTCTACAATTCAGCTGGATCACAACATTGGATAGTACCCTAGTATGGTCCATACCTACTTTTCAGAACGTGTTCGTTTGTGACATGATTATCTAGGGGTGTCACATGATACTTAATATGGAGCGCCTGGCAAGAAGGGATATGCCAGCCGGAGCTGGTCATCTGATGTTCACGAGCCATCTCAGCATACCTTCATCGGAGTTTACCGATCCTGGGCACGAAGGATTCCAAGCCTGAGAGTGACCACATCCTGGTGGCCTGACATCTTATGTATATCGTTTGCGACCGTGTTCAGCTCATAAGTAACTGGTACTCGGGCTCTTATCATCTCATCTCATGTACATCTTAAACGCATCGCATGGGAAAAGTTACTGTGTATCACATCACCTTCCTAGAATACTGTCCTATAAATCAATAAAAACTAGCTCTAGTCGTCTCACCAAGTTAACTTGTTTTCTGTCCCGTACATGCCGAGTTCATACAAGTCATACGTCCGAACTCGGGCTACCGTAACATACGCATATGTAGGTGAATAAGGGCACATATCTTGTGAGCTCTTCGAGAAAAGGAAGAAAAAAAGGGAAGGGTAAGTTGCAGGGGCGTCGCACAAAATCCGTATGCGGGGAACTGCAGCGAATCAGGGTTATGTATAGGTGCCTGAGCAGTCACAGTGAGTGTTCGAAGCCCTGAGAGTGTGGCAAACACGGAGAACCGTACGAGTTCAATTATTTAGTACAAAGTACACTAACCTGGTCCAGAATGCCTAGCTGAACCTGTATGCTCCAGATGGATCGAGATTTTGAGCCGGTAGGTGAATGAAGATCGGGGGCCCTTGGTGAAGGAATAGCTTTCATAGAATGTCACCGTGGTGCTGGACGAATGAGTCTTAGATCTGTCCGGATGGAGCTTAGAATGAACTGTTGAGTGCCACTGGCATATTAACTTTCGGAAACTTTGACGCTTCAAACGAGCCGTAAGGCAACATCATATGTATTCCCTTTAGCAGGAGCTTAACGGGGATGTTCTGGTATCTGGAGGCCGCTACACTGGCAGTAAGCCTGGCAGGCCGCCTATGATTACATAATATGATTCTTGATGTTCTCACGGGTGTGTACGTGATGAAAACCTGAACGGCGTAGTAGTCGATCGAGCGCTAACTTTCTTTTGTTCAATGGGAACTGACAGGATCGTAACCTGATGTGACCTTACGACAACGCCGCTTCTATCTTCTATTCAAAATATTGACATTGATAGCTGACTCAAGTGCGAGTCCAGACCCGCAGGTGACAAAATCGGCCTTCCTATGTTCGATATTGAACCTCCTACCACAACTTGCGCTTGGCCTACGGTCACTCACTTCCCTATTTCAAGATGTGTTCTGACAACATCCACTATGCGTTGTCTCCAGCGGGCATAGCTACCGTTTGGGACGTGCGTTACCACGGCAGTAAGTTCCAAAAAATGCAGCGTTTGGTGTGTGCAGCAAGGTTGATTTTATCACAGTTGTGTCCCTAACATGTCTAGTCTGGAATTCAATTGTGACGTTCGATGACGAGGTTCGGTATATTTGGATGTGCGTACTATTTCTCCTGTGGGGTGTTCACGTCAGCTATAGAGCACCTGATGGCGGACGCTTGAAGGATGAACAATAGAAGTCCTTTCAAGTGGACATACTTATTTCTTCGCTATGTTATAATGTTTGCCCATGTGTGAGCAAGTTTCAAATCGACTGTCTCTTTTGTGTACAACTTGTCAACGGGTTGCTAATTTCAACCATATTAGAATGCACAACTCACTGATGCAGCCATTGTCGAGTGGCAGTAATCCACCCGTGCTTTGTTACCTCTGGTGGGTCTATATTGTAATTTCAGCACAGACTGCTGGGACACTGCTCGAGCTTATTTTGGCGTCTCGTGGTAAGCGGTGTCTGTTTCATCGCACCAGGAGGTTTTGTTGTTTAGACAGTACCCACAGTATATGCTCTTTATAACAAATCCCGGAGGGTGGGCCTGTTGCTGTCGATTGGCATCCTGACAGAGATCGCGGGAACAGTAAAATTGCTACGGTCGCGGGATAGCATGAGCTTCCACGGAGTCTGTCTTTTAATGAGACAAACCAAAAGTAGTTGGAATCAAAGGCAAGTCCAGTCCTACTCTTCAGCGTGAATGTTAGATACTCAGCGCGTCTACCTAGCATATTAGCGTTTGCTAGCCATTGCATGATCATTAGTTTAACAACATCCAAGTATCTTTTCGCTCTTAGAGCGGGTTGGGGCAGAACACCACTTGTATCACGCATGATTCTCGACGGAAGTATAGTGTATGCTACTGTTCTTCGTGAGTAGTCATTGCTAGCAACGTTGGTTTTGTCGTGTAGAAACTGACCTAATATGTCAGTTTTGTTCATAACGATACTGTTCCTATTCCGTTTCGAGGATCAACGAGGGGTTGTTGCTGTTTTGTCAGTGTTTTTCAGTCAGTCTTGCTATGTTTTACTGATCCTCTAGCCTTCTCGTCTATCTATACCACTCAGTTGGGCCACGTTACTGTCTAGTATCTGGGTATGATCATGCATACTTTTGGAAATGCATTCTAACGTCTTGTTTAGGGGTGCCATATGATTATGAATATGGAGCGCTTGGCGAGGACAGAGATTACAACGGGAATCTCCGGGTCCCCACCAGTGTTTACAAGCCAACTTAGTATTGCGGCGACGGACCCTGTTGGATGAAGTGATGGGCCTTCCATCCACTTCGATTACCATGCATGATTGACCGGCGCTGCACCGCTGTTTGAATACCTCCACTGATTGATCGTCAACTCTCGAAATCAGGTGTCGGCTAGATGCATGGCTACAAACATAAGTGGGTGTATCATCATTCAATCCTCAGGCTTGACATCATCTTATGCCGTGAAGTAATGATGTACCCGATCAGCATGACACTATTACATACTATTTGGACTCGGTAAAGATGGCACGGGGACCAGGAACATCTGGTGTTATAGTATCTGACGTTGTGTATATTTCTAGTATTTCCATGAAGAGTTATCAGTAAGTCACCCCGGTGAATGCCTTCAGTGTGGATCGAGCAGAAATTGGGTTCAAGCCTTGCAGGGTCAGCGTGGTTTTGAAATGTATAAATGTTTACGTTGTTCGATAAGTTCCTCACCAAATCATGTTCCTAACAGCTGACATGGGAGTGATACAACAATCCATCCATATACAATGAGACCCATCAACGGACATGCTGAATCTCGCAGTCACGCTAGACTCGTAGCGCAGCACTCGTCGTTTGCTTTCGCAAGATGTCTCTAAGTAATGCAGACCAGGCATTGACTACCGCACATGTATCTGCTGCTTGGGACGTCCGTTGCCACAGCAGTATCGTGTTTTCAAAGCATAACGTTTCACTAAGAAGAGCTGATCTTTCCTCCAGTTTCATCACTTGCTTTTCTGGTTTGGAACACCATCGTGACATTCGATAATGAGGCCGAGTATATTTGGACGTGCGTAACGACCATCGTTGTAATTTGGCTGAGCTTACAAAGAACTTGCTCTCAACGCTGCAGTATGCACAATAAAAGTCCTTCCAAGTGGGCATACCTCTTTTTCCGTTACGTTGTATTATTCACTCATTTGTGAGTTTGGTCACAACCTTGCAATGCGTTTCGTGCATTTCTTGTGAAGAGCCACTGATTCCAATCAAGAGCGCATAACCTCTTCATGGAACACTTGGCGAATGGTAGCAACCCCCCGATGCTCTGTGAAGTTTGGTGGGCGTACACCGTTATCTCTAGTCAGACTCTTGGAACTTTACTTGAGATTGTTTTGGCGTCGCGTGGTAAGAGGTGATTCATGGTCATATGGTTCCGTTGGTGAGACAAGGTCCGCAGTGCTCGCTTTTTACAATCGATCCAGGTGGATAGGTTTGTTGTTATTGCTTTTGATCTTAACAGAGGCCGTGGGGTCAGTAAGGTTGCTATCGCCGTGGGGCATCCCAGGTTTTCATGGAGCCTGCCTTCTACTTCAGGGTACAGAGAATAACAAAACACATAGGCGAGTCCAAGCTCTGCTGGCAATCAAATATATATGATACTGATTGTGTCGTGCTTAGTTTAATAGTTTTCATGTGCCACTGTACCCTTGCTTCCCTGACGCTCTTAAGGTATCTCTTCGCTGTCAGGGCAGGTTGGGGCAGGACACCCCTCGTATCACTCGTGATTCGTGACGTCGGTACTGCCTATGCTGTCATTTTCAGTAAGTAAATTCCATTGAAGTAATGGTCAGGTATGTTAACTCGGTGCTCATATGTATGTCAGCCTTCCCCATTTCGGTGTTCATTATATGTCGAATTAATGAAGAGCGAGGAATTGCCCTATTTTTGTTCGTGCTCTTCATCCAGCATCTTCTTCTACTACTGATCCGGCAATATTTCTCCTTCCTTCATGTAATATAGCTGGCTCTCAGCCATGATGAGCACTTCAGTATGGTCCCATCTACTCTTCGAAGCGTGCTATTCATGACGTTGCATTTAGGGATGTCGTATGATCCTAAGTATGGAACGCTTGGCAAGAAAGCAAATGTGGACACCGGCAGAAATCCCTCAACCAATTTTGACAAGCCAACTCAGTATTTCAATGTCACATTCGATATGGTGGCATGATGAACCCTCTTCCCTTTCTCATATAATCTCTTCCCGTGGGTGATTATTCGAAACAGAGTGCGTGTCATGGTGTTTCAGCGGTTATCCCTGTGACCTGGACCATGCACAGCAACACAGCTGATTATACGAGCTTCATTCCGACATACAGCATCTGATAGCCGTCCCTAAAGATAACAATACTACTACGTCCAAACATACTTGACTTCGTAACCAAGTGTCACAATGTCAATCCAAGTGAGGAATTTGTGTAAAGAAAATAGAGGGAAGATCAGCACTAATGGAGAAATTACATGCGTCTTAGAACCTACCACTCTCAGCATACATCCTTTGTGTACTTGTAAATTGATTAATGATCGACATTGCTTGGGGACAACTGGCAAAGGTGTAAAATGGATTCTTCTACTTCACACCGTCTGGAGTGAGTACATAAGGGAGAATCAGTATGTTCAGGATGCCGAGTGCCGAGCGGTCAACTTTGTAGTATTACTACCAGTAGACATGCCTTCGAGTTGGCGCTGTATAAGCCTATACATTCCGAGTCCCATATCAACTAAATGTCCAACCTCGAATAACACACGGAAGGGCGTTATTGCCGGGTTGCACCTACCCGTCAGCCACCTGCTCATGTTAACGAAACGGCTTTGCTTTTGCGTTCAAGCAGGAAGCGGGGCCGTGACCCATGCTCGTGAAGTGTGATGCATGAAACGAAAGGAGATACTCTATTTTTACAGTAAATACTTTTCTATGGGACCATATGTCTCCGCGTATAAACTAAAAAAGTTAGATTATCTGTGTAATACAACAGAGATTAGTAAAAGCAGACCCAATCATATGCTAGTATCTGTTTGACGCATTCTTGCACTGGCCTCCTTCGGTCAGACCTCTTAAAACTTGGGTGTTACAAATCAATACCAAGTAAATGGGCATTCAAACCGGACTATACCAAAAATAAAAATCGTAACAGTGTTTGGCTTGCCTGAGACCCTATGTGCGGATGCCGAATACTATATCTTTGGCCTGAGATCGGGGCTTGCACGAGGGGAAGGGAGAAAAGACCTGATCATTTGTATAGCTACACGTAGATACAAATATGATATGAAGTCCGAGTCGATGCGCAAACGCTAGATGGCGAGGGGGTGCAAGAAGGGTGTGCGGGCGGCAGCGCGCAGCGCTGTCTGGCCCTGGGCCAATCTGGGCTGAGAATGAACTACGACGGCGGGCGGGGCCGTCCACCTCGTAGCGCTATTGCCATAGCCTTCAGAGGTCCAGAACCCATGGAGTTGAGGGCCGAGGCGGATGCGGTGACCAGCCGTTTTCCGGTCAATCACCGCCAGGGAGAGGAAGAGGGGTGAAACTTTGAAACAGAAAAGAAAGGAGCGGCTACTGTGCTTACTCGCCGAGGAGCAGAACAGACGTGGAAGCGGAAGGAAAGAGCAATGTCGTGACTTTCCGTACGTTCGGCCAAAGACAATGTTTTGTCTCTGCGCACGTGCTCACTGGCAACTACGCAGTGACAGACCACCCTGCCTTGCTTTTATGCGGAGCCTCTTTATGACTCGGACATGTTTGCCACTGCATACACAAGTTGGCGTCTCTTCAGCTACTTGAATTCATCAGATACCGGCGTTGCATCTACCCCTTTTGTTGGAGTCCAATGTTTACGTTTGTCTCTAAATTTCTCACCAAACCATGTTCCTAACAGCTGACACATCCTCAGAGTTTGAGACAGACAAACCGTTCGCCTAATCTGCATGCCCATTTAGGTATATTGTTTATTCCTTTTTCACCCGAATTTTCACTGCTCTGATTGGAGGAGAGGTGAGCTGGCTTTACAGATGTGAAACCGGTCTCAGTGAGACCCGTTACTATCTATATAATAACCATTAGCCGATTGACAGATTCGGGTAGTACATCACTCCACGATATTCATATACAAAGAGGACACCAATCGTCGGGCATGTTGAACCGTGCAGTCACGCTAGGCTTCCAGTCCACCCATTGTTCACTTTCGCAAGATGTCTCTAAGTAATATCGACCAGGCATTTACTTCCGTCCATGCAGC
>JBBPMT010000619.1:0-13292 GCA_038090455.1 Garcileccinum viscosum
GAGGCTATACCAAGTACTAATATACCTAGGATATCAAAAGGTGCAAAACTGTTGCAATGCTATTGCTGTTTTGAAATGGATGTATCTTGACAGTGTGTGAACATAATCACATGACCCAGGAGGCAATATTGTAGCCAAGGGTTTGCTCTTTATTTGTTCTCACCAAAGCAAAGTGAAATTCCCACAGGTGATTGTGGGGCGCTTTGCGCCCCGGTTTGTGGTTAGGCATTGCAACGGTTTTGCACCTCACTGTATATGCAACTGGTATTGGGTGAGGTAGACAAAGTCTATGAGGCTGCATGCTGCCTGCATGATGCGCGGTTCTGCACCAGTGCCAATGAGCATGCCAATAAAGACTCGTTCAAGCTGTTTGTGGTTGGTAGCCGTCCATTGTTTGATGGTTGAAATCCCTTTCTTGAAGTGGCGAAGCCCAGGGAAGATGGGCATCAAAGTCACCGGTCTCAGTGAGGGCACTGCACCATTGTTTCAGATGGTCTTTGATGATACCTTGATGGAGCTGGTGGAGGATATCAGAGGTGATGCAGAGAAATATGTTACTGTGGAGGAACTCGGCCCAGAAGGGCGAGAAGACCAGGCATAGGCCCTCGGCGATGAACTCCGGTGGGTAGTCATTGGTGGCCTGAGCATGAAGTGTTTGCGTTGTCTGTGTTTGGTTGCAGCGTGGGAATTGTAAATTTGCGCCTCGCTGGTCTGGTGGTACAAGGCACTTTGGACATCTATTTTCAGCACAACACACCACCAAACACTACTTGGGGTGGTCGCCGATAAAGGCAGCAAGAATAGGGAAGACCCGGCAAATGTTACCATCCACGCAAACCATTTCCACACCTTGCTGTCCGGCAGCCACAAGCGGCTGTAGTATTGATTTCATGCAATAATGGAAAAGACAATAACCGGCAACTGAGTTATCTTCAAAAGATGCCAGTTTTGAGATGGGTAGATACCCCAACAATACAGATGCATGGTGCAAGGGTTTGCGGCGAATTTCTTTTGATATATTTCCTATGGTTAGGTACACTGGCCATGTAGTCTTGTCGCCTTTGAAATGTGACAATTCTGTTTTATTGGATGCCAATATCACTGGTGCAATGGTTGCACCAGCTGGCAATTGTGTCTGAGTGATTTTCAGGTGCGTATCAATGTCAAGTGATCAGATTACTCACCTGTGTATCCCACCACCAGTCTGCCGTCCACATCTTGTCATATCGATGAGTTTGCCCTTTGCTATCCGCAAACACCTTCTCTGGTGTGTAAGCCATGTTTCCGTGAAATGCTGGATTCCCCATCAACTCTTGAATGCAGGCCACCAGATCTTGCAACCAGAGCTCAAGCTCCTCGGTCACAGTGTCATTGTTTTGCATCTCCTTAGTCATTGCATCGTTTTCATCAAGCAGGCCAAGATCACCACGGACGTGGACAAGCTTGCAGGACCATTCGGGTTCTGTGGGTAGTCTGTCCACAGGATTCAAGAACTTATAGTTACTCTGGTAGGATGGCTGCATTCTATTTTTCGTCTTTGCGAGACACGTTAGTGCTGTAATAGATCCCATGCTGACAAGAAACTCACTATAGGTAACTTTAGGAACTTTTCTGTGGCCCGCTGGTTCACATTTTTGATGAGCCACTGAGCCAGTGCCCACTCCTTGTGATCAGCAAATGGAGCATATGGTCCACCTCCAGTCGCTTCTTGGTGACCTTTCATCTGTTCAAATGGCATCTGCTCACAACCAATAACCTCCGCAGCTGGCTTCTCTGAAAACTCCTGTGCAAAACGAGGAAAGTGGGAGCTGTGCTCATCCTTGTGCATATCTTCCTGGACATGGGATTCTTTTCTATTGGGTTCCCTACCTGGCAGGTCAATATCATGCCAGCCTTCATGCTGATCAATATCATCAGTGACTCAGACATCTGGTAATGGCAGTAGTAAGTCAATATCTTCATTGATACCATCATGTTCATGGTCTGAGTCCTGACTCAGAGTCCCAGCGATGTGTGGCACTTGCTGTGCCTGGATTTCTGACTGCTCACGACATGCTCTTGAATGTGAGATGTGCCGACACACCCCTCCAGTAGTTGGAAAGGCACATCTGCAATAATGGCAGGTATGTTATTGCTGATAGATATGACTTGGCATCAGTTTATTGACACAGCGAGTGGTAGGAACAGATATTGTGGGTTCAGTGCAGACTTGTTGGAGGGAATTGTAAGAGACTATTCATGGATTGTGTATCCACTGCTTACTAACCCTCAATACCCTCCCTGATTGTACTTCTAATCATGACTCCAAAAGTTGAACTAATCCATACAGTTTGGTAAGTCTCCATTCTTATTTTTATTTATTACAACTCCGAGTTGCATGATATCACTACTATAGGACTTTGGTCTCGAACCTCATGACTCTACCATCAGGTCCCCGCAGTCACAGCCCTGCATGCTTCTCACCCATTGGTCTATCAGTCTCGGACCGGCTTGAACACTACTAGTACAGTAGTACCGGCCACTGCCTTGTTCCTGTACTAAGTCGCTACTCTGGCAGGCCTACAATCAGAGCAGTAGTATTGCTCAATCAGTCTTAAACTAGTATCAGGTCCCTGTCATCGCTGCCCTGCACACTGGCAGTAAGCTCTCGAATTTAGTCCATGTCTGACAGACTCTAACCAAGCTACTATGCGAATCAGGTCAGGTGGTCACCTGTTTGTGGCTGCGCGGCTCCAAGTTCATTGACCACTACATTGGCTCAAACATATTTAAGTAGGACAGATCATTGATCCACCTCAGGTAATTTATTGACCTACTATTTTTTATTCCACTCTCGTTACTTTCCATTTTCTCTTTTTGATCCTAGCTGCTCCTTCATCTCTTACTACTTCATAGTACTATGCCAACTAATCTAGAGAACGTACCACAGCTCCAAGGAGTCCAGCCAGACAGGGTGTCTGGTGGCCATGTTTGTCATCCAATGGCAAAGCTTCAAGCCATGCAAGGTATCTGCCACACCTATTATGTTGGAGTACTGAGCTTTGATCACCATGACAGCACCTCCATTGATGTACAGATGATCATGAACAAGAAAAGACTGCTCAGGAGCGAGATGGTCTGGTCAAAGCCAAGCAGTGTGAAGATTGTAACTGAAAGCAAGATCAGGTGTCAAAAGCAGCCCAATTGGACCTGCTCAAGACTCGGCCTTCTGAAGCTCAGAGGAAGGCTGGTGAGGCAGTTCCGTCCATCGTGGACAAAGCAGTGTGTACTTTTTATGCTTCACTACAACATGTTTTCATTAAATTGGCTTAGTTTGAGTCTTGTGCAGCAGGAGGTCTGCCCTGCACTTTAACCCGTGCTAGTCTGGCCCCCCCTGGGATGCTTGTGGTGTGGAAAGGCAACATTCCACCCTCGGTGTCCTCTTTGCCAATGGCTCAGCGGCCTGGGGTGTGTATCACATCATTCTTTCTTTATATACATACTCAAGCTGATCAATCTATAGCCCACCCATCATGTTCATATTTGCGAACCAGTAGAGCCAATGAAGCTCGGTGCATTTGCTTTGAATGACTCAGAGATTTCCATATGCAAGAGAGTTCGGGCATCCACTCCATTCATTGGTCAAGATAAGTAAGTAAAAGTTTTACCATCCCCAGCCTGAGTATGATGCATTCACCATTACCATTGATGATAGATATATCGAGTCTACTAAACACACTCATGACAACAAAGATGACTTCGATAGTCCCCCTTTTACCCAAAAAAGGTGAGTCAGCCACATCATCGTCAGCGATGATGATGATCTATTGGCAGGTGCAACCATTGCATACGACATCAAGTCGGCTGCAAGATTTGGCGACTCGGAAGTAGTTGAGTCCAAGTACAAGCCTGATGTGGGCAAACTTCAGGCCGTGTCCACTGTGACATCCGCTCGACCCAAGGTGCGCAACTACCCCAAGGATGTGCATCAAGTCATCAGGACTGCCATTGAGTTTTATCATGCCCTCCTACTGTGTGAGAACCCTTTTCCTGACCCTAATGAGGAACTCGACTGGATCAGAAAGGTCTTCAATGTGAGCTGTACTCACAACAAGATACTAAATGTAGAGCTCAAATCCGGCATGATCAAGATTGTAAGCATGGATCTGGGCACCGTGACCATGACTATGATGCTGATCAATATGTTTCAGATCACTGCTCATGGCTCACACCTTCAGGGGCAATTCAAAGGGAGAGCCAAGGCAATCATTGTCCTAACATATGGCTTTGAAGAGGGAGACAGTGTGACCACCAAACAGGCAAACCGGGAGCTCACGACAGAGCTAAAGACCAATTTAGCTTTTACTTTCCGTGTAAGTGTTAACAATGGGTATACATTATACAAACTGATCGCTGTTTGATGTTAGGAACTCCACCCTAGCCGCACCGGTATCTACAAGAACAATGTTATCCAATATACCATTAACCATGTCCTTTTTAGGAAGAGAGATAACGAAGGTATAAAATGGGCCGAGTATTACAATCTGTTTCCATAGGTTGGATTTGCACTAACGCTCATGGTGGTGAGTACTACACTTGAATGAATGGACAAGCGGCTCTACTAATAAAATAAAATAAGATCGAGTGTGCAATTGATGAGTGGACCATGGGATCATATGAGTCGGTCCACTTTAAAGAAGATGAATACAGGCCGGTCTACCAGCAGCATCTGAAATCACTGGACTACTTTGACAAGAAGACAAAGAGACTAGGCATCTTGCCAGCAATACTCCAGAGCATCTTTAATGTCAGAAAGTAAGGCAACATTTGAATTACTAATTTATTCATTTTGGATGGCATTTGCTGACTCTCGAGCACAGGTCAAATGCGGGTTTCGACAACTTGGAATAGAGCAATACTGGTGTGGTTGTGATCACAGATGACATCATTGAGGATGCAATTAAGGAGTTCCAGGAAGGACCTGAGCAGAGTGGGTGGTGGTTGGAGCCTGAGAATGATTAGTTCGGACGTGATGATGAGGAAGAGATTCAAGCTGACTCGGAGGAGTCGGATGAAGATAATTTGGACTTTGAGTACTAGATGCTGTTCTTTGTCACAGTGGTGTTTCTGTTCAGCATATTGTAGTAGACCCCTAGTAGCTCTGTCCCCTGTGCTACTATGTTGTTCTATGTATTGCTATGTGATGCTACAGCATACAACTGAATTACTACAGTTTGCTACACCTGCTACAGAGTGCTACTAAGTGCTACCAGATATTATATTCTGAACTACTACAGTTTGCTATGTCACTACAGAGTGCTACCAAGGTCTTGGTAGCACATTTGGTTACTTACTATGGTTTACTATGGCCAGCTACAGTAGCACTGATTGAAAAATGAGTATCTATGTAGTGCTATATAGTAAGGGAGAAGACGATGGGTCTACTAGTGCTACTAGTTCTATATAGCACATGGTAGCACTCTTTTTTTTTCCAGATGTGGATCATTTTCAAGAAGTGGTCGATAATGTTGAGAATCATGTTTTTGCCTTTTGATTTGGGGAGAGGACAGATAAGATTGATGGATATGACTTCCCATGGAGTGTCTGGGACATCGTGAGGGTGGAGCATAGTTTTCTTAGGTCTGCAATCGAATTTGGTTTTTTGACATTTGTTGCATCCTTGGATGTACACTTTGATGTCTTTAACAAGCAAGGGCCAGTAGTAGTGAGTCATTATAAGGTCTCGTATTCGTCTGACTCTGGGATGTCCTGCTAGTATATGGTTGTGATATGCTTCCAAGATCTTGCTTCGAAGAGTTTGATTGTTGGGCACATATTTGAGAGTTTTCCAGTAGCAGATTCCATCTTTCTCGGTCCATGGTTCCTTAGCTTCAGCTAGTCCTTTGCATGTGAATGGTTCTCTTTTATATTGCAGTTTGGAAATTCAGTTTTTGAATGATCTCTTTTCCACAGTCGAGGTGCAGATTAGATGATCAGGGAGTACCATTATTTCCTTGTTGTCGAGTGTTACCCCCTTACTGTGATCTGGCCTCTAGGACAGAGGGTTGGCAGGATTAGATTTTTCTGGACAATGGGAGAGGATAAAATGGTATTCCTGCAATATTTGGAACCAGTGTGCTTGCCTATGTGACAGATCTTGTGGCTGGTGGTAGAACTTGAGATTCTTGTGATCCATTAAGATGATAAACAGTTCTTTGGCATC
The DNA here is from genome assembly GCA_038090455.1 of Garcileccinum viscosum. NCBI lineage: Eukaryota > Fungi > Basidiomycota > Agaricomycetes > Boletales > Boletaceae > Garcileccinum > Garcileccinum viscosum. The sequence continues at coordinate 6,203 of JBBPMT010000619.1, forward strand.
GAGGAAGTATTGGCACCATTCTTTGAGAGTAAAGATGATTGCTAAGAGTTCTAGATTAGCCACATGATAGTTCCTTTTGGCATTGGATAGGGATTTGGATATGTAGGCTATGGGTTGCCATACATCATCTTGTCATTGCAATAGGATAGCGCCTATCCCTATTCCAGAACCATCAGTTTCTACACAGAATTGTCTATCATCACGAGGCATAGCTAAAGCGGGGGAAGATGAAAGAGTGTTTTTGAGCTGTATGAATGGGGTTTGACACTTTTGCATCCATTCAAACTCTTTCAACTTCGAGGTTGGGGCATTGAGTAGATGGGTGATGATGGAGAAGTCGCAGATGAAACATCAATAGAAGTTGAGAAAGCCCAGGAATGCTTGCAGCTCTTTCTTTGAAGTCAGAGTTGGCCAATCCATTACACCTTTGACTTTGATAGGGTCAGTGCAAATCTCATTTTCCACAATGATTAATCCCAAATATTCAACTGAAGTTTGTTTGAAGTCACATTTACTTGGTTTGAGGTATAGGTGTTCACATTGCAGGATTTCTAGTACTTGTCTCACAATCTTACAATGGTCATCAAGGGACTTTGTGAAGATTATGATGTCATCTAGATATACTGCTATGTGACCCTGTGCTATAAGATCACAGAAGATATGGTTCATCATTGCTTGGAATGTTGCAGGTGAATTAGTGAGGCCAAAGAATATGACTAGTGTTACGCTGGGCGTCGAATATAACTCCAAGTCTAGACGAGAATCTCACGAAGAGTCCGTCAAGTCTAGCTTGGTCGAAAGAAGGGTCTCTCTATCTTGTGTGCGCACACCAAGAGCTCGAGGCAGCTGAGAATCGACGCTGAATTGCGTAGAACTAGCTAAGGAACATACACCATCGTGCTACAGGTATTTATAGAGGTAAGTGTGGTGCACGGACCAAGCTATGTCGTAGCAGTGAACGAAAGAAGGACATAAAGGGAAGGCCAAGATGGAATGCGATGGAATCGCATGGAAGGGAAGTGAGTCATCCGCAGTAAGAATGAGTCAGAAGCTGCAGAGGGCTATGCATACATGATAAGGAGATAAGGCGATAAGGTGATAAGAAGATACGAAGATAAGAAGATAAGAGATAAGGAAATGTTAGTCCGAAAGTGAAGGAAGATGGAAAAGGAGGGATCCATTGGTCGAAAGGAACAAGGACAAATCAGCATAGCCGAAAGAAAAAGGATGGGATAGGGAAACGGTACAACCCTCGGGAACAATGTTGACTGTAACATTACCCCCTTTGTACCTTGGAGACTCCGACTCCAATATTATCCTAAGTCGAATGTCCTCCCGAATTCTCCTCAATGGCATTGTCCATGTCGCGGTCCTCCTTGTCAGATGGTTCTCCACTGAAGGCACAATTGGCCTCGATGTGTCCAAAGTGCTCGCATAGCCGGCAGAAGTGGAGATTGGGACAGGAGTGAGCTGGGTGTCCACGCCTGTTGCAAAGGCCGCATCGATAACCCATGCATTGAACGTAAGAGTGATCCGGGCTGGCACAGACAGGACAAGGAGGTCCAGGGGTCGTCTCAGTTGAAGGAGAATTTCCCCGATCATTCCGTGCTGCGGCGGAGAAATAAGGAAGGGGAACCGGGATGGGCTGAGTGACGACAACCGGGGAAGGAACAGTTCCAATTGGGCGAGGATAGGGCTGTCCCGGGAGAGACTGATGGGAGGAGGTGCGTTGCTGACGACTGAGGGATGGAGAGGTAGGCGAGGAGAGAGAGGTTCTAGAAGAGGTGGGGGTAGAGCGGGGCGAAGTCTGCTCCAAAATGATTGGGACAAGCGAGAGAGCTGGAGTCCCCCTTCGAGGGGGATTGGGCCGAAAGGGCTGACTAGTATGCGGGGAAACGTTCTCATCGGTCTCGAACGGGGAAGGGAAGGGAGAGGAATGTTCCCGCGCGACTTCGACATAGAGACGTCGTTGTTGGTCAGTAAGGGACTCCCAGTGAGGACGAAGTACATCCCAGAGTCGAGAAGGGTGGAGAGAGGCTACTGCATCTGAAAATCCTGAGTCAATGAGGATAGAAAGGGTATTAGAGCGAAGGTCTGTTAGTCCTTGATGAATGGCGGCGTGTATCGTAGAAGATGAAGAAGAATGAGAAAGAGAGTTGTAAGAGCGAAGGCGAAGGTATGTGTGGTAAAGACGAATCCCATTATACAAAGAGGCGTGTGGAAGCGAAGAAGAAAACACATTCTATTCCAAAGTAAAAAGAAGATCGGGAGTTTCAAGAACAGCAGCAAAAAGGGCATCACGAATATGAGGAGGAAAGAGATTTGGAATAATAGGAAGACTGGGATAAAATAGGCCAAAAGTGCGGGAGTACGCAGAAGGAGGTGTGTTGCGGCGAGTAGGGCGACGAGGCATGTTAGGATGGAGGAAAATCTTTGGGGTGGCGAGCTTTATAGGCGGAGAGGAGGGAGGCGGAGTTTGACAAGTTCCGTTCTGGTTCCCACGTATTTTCTGAAGAAGGCCAACCCTTCCACGACACAAGGTACTGGCGACGGCCACAAGTTCCTCTGTGGGAAAGAATTTGCTCTACTTCGTATTCTTCCTCTCCGTCAATTTGATCTGGGGGAGGAAATAGGAAGTTCGGACCGTGCTCGGCGGTCTCCCGATAGGACGATAACTTGGACGCGTGGAAAATGTCGTGAATGCGCCATGTGGGAGGAAGTTTAAGGTGATAAGATACGGGCGATAGGACCTGGGAAATTTCAAATGGTCCTTCTCGTTTAGGGGCAAGTTTTCTAGAAGGGTAGCAGAGATGAAGGTTTTTGTTATCAAGCCACACCTTGTCTCCGACTTTCCAGGGGGAGAAGCGAGATGAAACGCGTTCTTTCATGAGGCGTTGGGCACATTCATGAGCGTCGAGGGCTTCTTTCCTTGCTTCGGATAGGAGGGATAGGCGAGATTCGAGATCGGGGAGGAAGGTCTTGCCGATTGGAGGATAGGCGCGGGGTTCATAGCCGAGGGTGAGAGAAAACGGGGTTTTGTTGGTGATGGAATGGACGGAAGAATTGTGGCAGAATTCTGCCATGGGGAGGAGGTCGGCCCAAGTGTCAGGCTTTCCTTTGCAGAAGATTCGGAGATAGGTTTCCAACTCCTGATTGACACGTTCTGTTTCTCCATCCGTTTGAGGATGATAGGCGGAGGAGAGAGCAAGGTCGTACTTCAGGAGACGAGCTAATTCTTGTGCGAAGGCGGAGGTGAATTGAGGACCGCGGTCGGAGATACATTTGTCATGAAGACCAAAGCGAGGGAAGACATGTTTGAAAAAGAGGTGTGCAACATCGGCGGCGGAGGAGGTTTTAAGGCAAGGGAGGAAAATTACCCCCTTCATAAGTCCATGGTCAACCACGACCAAAATAGAATCAAAACCAGAAGAAAGAGGAAGATCGGTAATAAAGTCCATAGAAATTTGTTGAAACGGACGAGTAGCAGAAGAAGAAAGCGGCAGAAGCGGAGGAGCAGAAGGGTGAGTATTAACTTTGGAGGCCTGACAGACAGCACATCCAAGAACAAAATGGCGGACAAACGTAGAAAGGCCAGGCCACCAATAGTCGCGAGCGACCAGGTTCTGGATGCGAAGAACACCACCGTGACCTCCAGAAGGAGATTCGTGGCAAGAATGAACAATATCACGACGCAGAGGTTCAGGGACAAAAAGACGATGACGAAAGTATAAAAGTCCAGCAGAAAATTCCCAATCATTGCGAGAAGCGCGAGGGAGAAGAGAAGTTCCCTCATTGAGGGCAGACAGAGCAGCAGAAGTGAAGGGATCAGAAGCCGTAAGAGAAGAAAGTTTAGTGGCGATGGCGGTATCAAGAGTACGAACAAAAAGGGTTTCAGGGAGAAGGGTAACATTGGCATTATCAGAGGATGTGTTAATGTCATCACGGCGAGAGAGTGCATCAGCAGGGGCCATAGAGGAAGCAGGAAGGTGATGGAACGATAGGTCGAAGTCTTGGAGGAAGAATTGCCACCAAGCATGGCGACAGGAGAGCTTGCAAGGTTGACGGAAATAGGTTAGATTTTTGTGATCGGTGAGGATGGTAACGGGGAGGCCAGTTCCTTGAAGATAATGGCACCATTCTTCAAGGGCATGAATGACCGCGAGGAGTTCTCGATCGTAGATGTCGTAGTTTCGTTCAGCTGGGGAGAAGGTGCGGGATAGGTAGGCGCAAGGGTGAAGATCACCGTTTCCATCAGTTTGCATTAGTACAGCACCGGAGGCAGTGAGGGAGGCATCCGTCATAACTGTAAAAGGACGAGTAACATTGGGCATAGCGAGGACAGGTTTGGCAAGGAAAGTGGATTGGAGTTTGCGGAAGGCGGTTTCACATGAAGGGGACCAATTCCAAGGCGTATCTTTCTTGGTAAGGTCGAGAAGAGGGCGAGCTAAAGAGGAGAAGTTGGGAATGAACTTTCGATAGAAGTTACAAAAACCAATGAAGGATCGGATGGCTTTAACCGATCGGGGAGGAGACCATGTTTCGATGGCGGAAAGTTTAGTGGGGTCCATCTGTAATGACCCGGCCTTGATGACAAGACCTAGGAATTCCACTTCAGTCGCAGTGAAGGCACATTTCTCCAACTTGAAATAGAGTTTATGTTCTCGGGCGCGTTGGAGAACTTTGTGGATAAGGACCCAATGCTGGGTCAGATCATTGTTGTGGATCAAGAAATCATCCATATAGATGATGAGCCACCCTTCAGCGATATAGTCGCCAAAGATATGTTGCATGAGTGCTTGGAACGTGGAGGGAGCGTTGCAAAATCCAAAAAACATGACGTTGGGTTCAAATAGGCCTTCTGGAGTGATGAAAGCGGCCTTCCATCGATCTTCAGGACAGATGAGGACGTTATTATATCCCCAGCGGATGTCTAATTTCGAGAAAATGGAGGATGGGCGAAGTTGATCTACGAGGTCAAAGATGCGAGGGAGTGGGTAGGCATTCTTGATAGTGTGTTCATTAGGGTAGCGGTAGTCTTGGCAAGGATGTAGGGAACCATCTTTCTTTGGTACGAAGAAGAAAGGAGAGGCTTGAGGGGACTTGGAGGGCAAGATCTTTCCGGAAGCAAGATTTTCGGCGATGAATTCTTTACAGGCTTCTCGTTCCTTCGGGTTGAGGGGGTACACTTTGGCTACCTTTGGAATGAAGGAGTCTTTCAATTCTATGGCGTGATCGAATGGTCGGGAAGAGGGAAGTTCACCGTCAGGGGGTTTCGTGAAGACATCAGCGAGCGAGGCGAGTTCAGGAGGAAGGATAACCTTTTCCTTTTCCTGTTCTATGGCGAGTTCTGTGGAGAGGGTGGTCTTTCGGATAGAGTGGGCGGAGAGGTATCGAACTAGATATCGTTGAGAGATAGCGGCGGGGTCGTCCTGTCTGGAAGATGAGGGTTGATCAGGAATGGAGATGACTCCCGTTCCCCAGTTAATGTTAGGGTTGGCGTCCTGTAACCAAGGCAGGCCTAAAATAACTGCTTCCTTCACGCAGTTGATCACAAAGAAATCTTGAAGTTTTTCGTTTTTTCCAATTCGTAAAAGGAGGGTGGTCTTGAGGTGAATGACGCCGCTTTGGTTGGGAGTTCCATCCACATTAGAAACAGCGAGAGGTTTGGGAATTTTAGTGGTTGGGAAGCGATGAAGTTGGACAAGGGAGCGATCAATGAAGTTACCCGTTGCTCCACTATCGATCAAGGCAGAAGAGTCGACAATTTGTGCACCAGTTTTTGCAGACAGGGAAACGGGGATTCGGATTGATTTGGCATGAGGTGAGGTACAAAATACAGGTGCGAGACGATGAGGAGAGGAAGACGTCGTGCTAACTCTCCTTTTTAAAAACCCTCTTCACTATCAGAGGTTTCGGCGTTGGTGGTAGCGACGGATACTTCGGGGACTTCTGCTACAGATTCTTCCTCGAAAACGGTGTGGAGTACCTTGAGAATTTCCTCTTTGGAAACGTTCCTATCCGCAACGATTTGATTAACATATTTCCCAAGAGCCGAGGGGGCTTTCAGAGGGCGAGAGGAGGAGGAAGAGGAGGGCGGAGGGGAAGGGTTTGTCGAAGAGGAGCTGTGGTTGCTGGCTCAGCAGCCGACCTTATGACAAATGAAACAACAATTCTGTCATAAGTGTCGAGCTCTGTCGACAGGAGAGAGGCGAACAGCATCAACATCCATGGCGTTTGGATCTTTGGCGGGGCGGGAGCTGTGGAAATATCCTCCTCGACCAGAGGTAATATCAGCGATGCGGCGTTGTTGGGCGTGATATTTAGCCACTTGTTCGATCCAATTCTTTGCTGTGGTCGGCTGTGTCTGTTGGGAGAGGATCATAACTACGAGCTTGGGATCCATTCCCGAGGCGAGATGTTCAAGAAGGGTGGGCTCATCCGTGATGTTGGCCCGTTGAGCGAGGAGACGAAATTCGGCAACGTATTGTTGGAATCCGCTTTCCTTGTTGTGGGTATCCTGACGAAGAGTAAGAAGCTTTCGGCGAGCTTCGGAGGCAATGTTGAATGGGTAGAAGGTGGCAACGAAATCCTTTTCCAAACAATCAAATGTTTTATTGGCAGCAGGAATGGCACCATCATTTATCTTGCCATACCACCCCTCTGTGAAAGGGATCCCGTTCCCTTTTGTCATTTTATTGAGAAGGACTAGGACCTTCACAGCGTCGTCTGCATACATTGCAGCATTCATCGTAAAATAGACCTTCATGGCCTGCAGCCAATGGTTGGCATCCTTAGTTTCTCCCGAAAATGCGTCAGGGAGACCAGCTTTTAGCTCAGGGCGAGACATAGTGGGAGCGGGAGGAGTCGGTGGGCGGGTCGGAGGAGGAGAAGGAGTGGGGGAGGTAGGGATGCGAAATCCGCGGCGAGGAGTAGAGGATGAAATGGTGGGTGGTCTGCTCGGAAGCAGGAGGCAAGGAAAGAGCTAGTTCTTTTGTTACGCTGGGCGTCGAATATAACTCCAAGTCTAGACGAGAATCTCACGAAGAGTCCGTCAAGTCTAGCTTGGTCGAAAGAAGGGTCTCTCTATCTT
>JBBPMT010000621.1:0-13270 GCA_038090455.1 Garcileccinum viscosum
ATTAGATTCTGCATTATTATTCGTCCCTCATAAGGTCTGGTTGTAATTCACTATGGTAAACAAGACGTGCCGCGCCATCCAAATATATATTCTCTCTTCATACAGAAGTGCCTGCATTTTAGAATACATGCCTACTCGGAACGCCGTCTCTTGTAAGATTGCCGTCCATATCCTTCCGCAGTCGTCACCTTGAACCTCGCCTGCTTTCCCGCCATTGTCATACAGGAACGATCAGATGATGTGGCCGTGGGCAACAGAACGACACCATTACCATCGTCTACAGATTCTACAAGTGTGATCAGATGTATTTCGACACGATGCCAGATTACTTACCCATTCCGCGACGAACGAATCGAAGCTGCTGTTCATCCTCGACCAAGAAGAGCGCGTGATGAAGCTTGTCTGCTTCTTCTGCACTAAGGCTATATACCCCCTTGTCCCTCTCGCAAACAACTCCCTCTGGCCAATTGGCAATAATGTATCCTGCCTCTTTGAGTTTTCCCTCCAGTGTGGACCACGGTAGGCGATCATTCGGTAGCCTGAAACCGACTTCACCTGCACGCGTGTGACGGTCAACTTTTTCGATTCCTGTTTCATGTGACAATGAGACTAACGGAGCATTTCTGTGAGTTTTTCCTTGATTCGATCAATCTTGCGTGTCTTTTTGGAGTCTTTGGCCGAGGTACACCTGAACTTGGATGTCGAGGGTTCCGTCTGGAAAATTGGCCTATAGAAAAATGGTGTCAAATGTATACTCAGATCATTGACACTTTCCATCTCAGCGGAAGAGAGAGGATCGAGTACTAACACAAAGTTCGAACTGGAATCGGCTGGGAACTCTGCATTAGTGCTTAAAGCGGTCTGTTCACCTGGAGAAAAGCTTGATGGGGCGAACAGATACGGTAAATGGAACCCATATGAAGTCCCGAGATCAACCTATGAGAAATTTCATTAGATATGCAGGGGACAAGCATTCAACCACGAATACCAATTTACGATGCCAGTTTTCAAATATGCGCTGACGTTCCTCGTGCGAAAGAGAGCTGTTTGAGAGGATGGTCCGCAGACCTGTGTCATCAAATACGGATGATGTTTCCAACGAAACGTGATTATGTGGATCCGAATGCCATAGAGGGGGCGCGGGACTGAAACCATATTCTGAGGTAGGTATGCTTGTGAGGGTTGGCCTGCATAGCTATTAGAATCATAAGTGAGAGCGGACTGATGACTCGCAATTACTCACATCAAGATCTAAAGCCATTCCATGAATGTGTGCAGTGTAGGGTGCCTTCTGTAGCATCAGAACAATAGTTCTGTCAGAATAAATTGATCACGAACCTCGTCGTGGTTAGACTGATCTTCATCCAGGGGCGTCGCGTGCGGGAACTCAATCTGTGCCTTATGATGATATGTTTCGAACAACAGCAGGAACGAACCCCCACCTCCTGTGCGCCAGCATTCCCATCCAACTGGGATTCGACAAGTTCTTTCTAGTATATATTTCATGTCAGCGGGGTGGTCTCAGATAATAAATTTGATATTCACATGGCTAAGGTATGATGATGGCAGGACGTCATGCAGATTGTGGAGCGTGATTGTTTTTCCATCCGCAACTATCATATCATATTTTGTCGAGATTGCCATAAAATAGACGTAATATGGCAAGCCAGTGATAGTCCCAATGTTTTGATGTGTCGTGGTGTCCCAGAACGAGATCGATGAGCCGGCAGAGGTTGCTATGAATGCGCCGTCGCACGCTAGTGTGATGCATCCCGGATTCATGTGGTGAATAGACCACTGTGAGAGCTCCTTCCTGGAGGTCACGTCGAGACAATGGATGCATCCAATGCTAGACAGAACAAATAGTTGTTTCCTGTCGCCTGTCCAAGTAAGGGATGTGTTGTAACACGAATAGGCTTTGATTGGAAAGTCTGCGAGGAGGGCGCCGTCGAAGCTATCGTAGATCCGAACAGACTCGCTCGATGTGGCAGTGGCGATGAATTTGTCGTCTGGAGAGAATTTAACCTCGGCCAAGTGCCTGTCGTCGTGCTTCAATGGCCCAAGCAGTCGCTCACCCGCGCGAAATGACCAGATGCTGACCGTCCCATCGTTCAATCCTGTCGCGATCTTTGTGCCATCGAGTGAAATGTCCACCGCATCCACGCAATCGTCGTGCGCTATGAACTCGGTAACCTTTTCGAAGGTCGCCGAATTCCAGACCACAACTTGACCATTGCTCATCCCAGCCGCAATCCACTTGCCATCTCGTGACACGATAAGAGTCCACACGTAGCTTCCAGTATCCAGTGGCTCCCCTACTTCCATGCCGTCTTCCACTCGCCATCGTCGAATCTTCCCTCTCAGATCGCGACTCATGAACTCCTTTCCGCCCGCGAGAAATGCAATCAAGCGCACATCACAAGAAATTTTGGTTTCGATCAGGAGTCTGTAAGTATCGCCTGTTTCTGGGTCGCCATAAATGTCTAGCTGTAAAAGAACTTGTTTTCATCACCTTTGGTAGACATTGTCCCAATACGACAAGATGAACGTCAAATCAGCCTTCAATTTTTGTTCACGTTAATGTGGTCAATGGGCTGCCTCTTCAGTATGCTCAGCTCTTCTACTATTCAGGTGTTTTTTGGAAAATATATTTGACTGCTAGTGATGAGGGTTGAGTGGTGGAAAGAAGGAAAATCGTGTGAGTAGGCTGTGCACACTCCACTTCAAGTCGGCGGCCGCCTTCCCACAGGTGCACTCTTTAAACTCCCTCCGAGAAGTCAAAGTCCCCGCGATGTTACATTAGTGATCACCCACCTGTCCTAACTATCACCAAATGTCTTCTCATAATTTCCCACCAGCCCATCGCTTTCTGTCATTCTCGATTCCCTTGATAAACGCCTTCGAATTCGGCTCGCGCCCCAGAAAGTCCTACATCCGGCTCATTAATACAACATCTCACCTACGACACTCCCGACATACCTTAAATGAATTCATATTGTCCTGGCTCCCATCCATGAGCAAGATATTGTTGTGGTGCAACTTACCAAGCTAAGGATGAAGTGGTGCCTTCCTCAACACCATCTCGTGCACGTCCTGCAAGAACATAAGCGAGTAGGTGTACTTGCCCAGGACGCGGTCAAAGGAGGTGATAATAAAATAAGAAAACTCACACATGGTACCCGGCATCATATTCACCGATGATATGCCTAAGGGTGAGATTGCTGTCCCAGGTCATTCTAGAGCTTGGTGTAGTCCATATTCTGGCCTGGAAGGCTATTGTTGTGCACATTTAGATCGATATTGGCAGAGAACAATTGATGGAGGTAAGATAGCCTGACGTTAACATGGCGACTGTAAGCCCAAACCAGGGAGACATACAGACTGACTTTGGTAATAATCACATTGTCTGACAGGGAGTTCTCGCATCTGATGATGGCATCTTTTTCAAAACTTTGGGCTCCAAGTGCCTAAGACGAGACTCAGTAATCAAGATACCCTGATCAACAATGCCCAGCCAATCCTCAAGTATTTGCAAAGGTGCCTCCATGAAATCCCACACGATTGCCGTCTCGTGGAACTGAGCATACCTACTCAGCAGTCTGTGAAACACACATTCGATTTCATCCAAGAAGGTCATACCTCGTTAGCGCTGGTCAATCCAGCATTAGCTTTGCCAAGTTCGTCAGCATGGCCGCCAGCCTGTAGTGTCACTTCCCGTTAGCGAGCTCATAGTCTGGCAAGAGAACTCACACAGCTGTGTGCAAGTATTTGCCATCCATTATAAAGATGGAACGTGAGAATGTGTTCCATGACGATCTGTGTCGTGACACCTACCATAAGGGAACAGGTCAAGATAACAGTTTCGTCCTTGTCACCCTTTTCTCAGACTGCAAACTGTTGAACCCTTGCATGACCATCAGAAAGCAGGCTTGCAGAAGATTTGCAAACCCATCTGTGTGCCACATCCCATGTGCCACCCTTGACCTTAATGAATTGGTTTCCAAGTGGGATATGGTATATGTTGAGGATTGTAAGGACGACCACGGACATTGGGAAGTGCTCCTTCACGAGCCTATCATCGAGGTCCTGGAAATTTTCGATATACATAGAGCCAATCATAGTATCTGCGTCATGATTAGATCAAGGTGTGGGAACACATTCAATTCGCATACCTGTAGTCCCATATGTAAAAAGTTGTAGTAGATCAGCAATCCTTGCACACTTGGTATGCCCCTGCCTTTTGAACTCGAGAATCGTGGCATATTCTTGAATGCCAACTTGAAGTGGGTTGAGGTGACTCCTGTGATTGTCCAAAAGCTAGACATACATGAAGAGTATGGACAGGAGCTGGTGACAGACCTTTATTATATTAGAAGCACTCTTGACCACTCCTACCTCCATGATGTAATTTGCCTAATAGAATCTCCTCGTTCTGTCTGGGTACTAAGGCGGAGGGTGGTGTTGGACGTGCTTGACATTTTTGACCAATCTATTATCACACAACTTCGCATAGACAATACATCCCAATTGACCCACCGTAAACTTCATCTCCGCAAGCTCGTGCTACTTGAACGCCTTCTTGTCCTCCTTCCATTCGAGCGCCAAACCTGCCCGCTTCCATTGAGCATCATATCATTTACAAACTGCTTCTGCTGGGCACTCAAATTGCTGTCCTGCACACGTTCGCGGCAGCAGCCACCTTGGAAGTGTATACATCCTCCCGCATTGGCGCTTGGATTGTAGACTTGTACACACGGTCCTCGGTTTTCCTGGAGGCGTCCAGGATGTCCTCGTTCGTCGGAGCATTCTAGTAGAAGGCAGGGGGTTCGATCGAGAGCTATATCTTACTTCACTTTGGCGTTGGAGAATGTGAACTATGTTCATAATTTGCAGGAGGGAGAGCAAGGATAGTTCAATATGATAATAAAAGCGAGTCAGATAGTCAGAAGGAGTGTTATAGAGATAAACCTCACGGAATCAAGTTCTCCAGTTGTTGAGCTGTGCAATCCTTGACTCGAAAATTGGCTAGCGTTCTCAGTTACATCAGTTTGGTCAATGCCACTGAGTATTAGTGAACTTGAACCATTTGGTTGTAAAGGTGGTAATCTCCATGATATCCACACTGCGCAGTACTATCTCCTTTTCTGTTGTGGCCAGCCCTCGGGACCTCGAAGCATTTTAGACCACCGTTCATCGACATCTCTCGTGGGAATTCATACAAGACGAGGCGCTCGCTACCCTCTGCACGTTCCTTCCACACCTGACTCGTCCAATATACAACCTCATGCCTTTCTCTTGCTCGACGCTCCCAGTCCGGACGTGCATAGCCCGCCAAGCTGCTGCTTGACTGTGGCCCCTAGTCCTGCTGGCCCTTCAAAGAATTGCTTGCCAATATAACGATAGCCATGTCAAAGCCTGATAGCTGGCTGTGACGTGGATGAGGGATAGGAATATCGGCGATACCCATGCTGGTGAACTGAATATAAGTAGATGGGATTGATCAATGCATTGATTTTGACATCTTCTCTCATCCACATGATGACAATCAAGTGGATTTCCACTCTACGTGCTACAGTTTCTTCCACAACATGCTCACGCTTTCCAGAAATGACGACACAAACAGCACTGAGCAGCTGAGGGAATCTGGTCTCTTCAGGATCCTAATTATTTAGTGGGAGAATGCTGGCAAGACGCTCAGTAGTAGTAACCCACCCCCTTTGGCCTTTCGAACCATTCATCTATCGCACTCCTCAGCTAACCACCTGAATCAGGCCCTCACTCTCAGGACCTCTACATAACACCAGTCTAAACTTGGCCACCTTTACATGAATACTGGTCTGCTCCTGTGACCACATCGCTTCGCCATACCAAATACCCCAACTTTTCGACTGATCAGTGATTGTTCAACAAGGCCAAGAGTTCCTTCTGCTACCCTCGTCTTCAGACCCCAGTACCTATGTCGAGCAGGCCCACAGATATTCGCAGGCCTATCATGTTCGTCTGGATCACCTTGCACATCAGCTGAAAGATGACGTCTTGCAACCTGATGCAGGCTATGCAGCGAAGCACGTGTGAGCGTATGCTTCAGGCAGACAGATCATGATTTCTAGTCGATGCATCATTGTTGCCGCGATCCACTTCTTGGCTGCACGAGGCTCGTTTGTACCAATGGCACGTTGAAGAGAGACATAGGACGTGACGAGCGCCTCACCAGCCCCGGGCTGAGGACGGGATTGGTATATGTTCAGACATATCCAATAAATACAGGCAGTTCGAGAGCCTGAGGCAAAGATACTCTTTTTCAATTCCATGAATACGCAGATTTAATGAATGCACATGTCAGATTACGTTTTTCCGAATACAAATTCACTGGGTCAAAATGCCTGCAACAGGTATGGCTCAAGTAGCTGCATGAGCCAGTCGTGGGCAATGGCAGACTCGGAACCGATGGACAGAATCCCCGTTACCGTTCTCTGAGACGTGCCACGAGTCTCATCAGAGCTATTTTGTTCTTATCATATATGCCGTCTACGTATTCTAACATTTATGTTTTGATCATACTACACTCGACAGCTTGATCCATTGTTCGTCTTCCAAATAAATGTGACAAAGTCTGATTGCAATTTACTGTGGCAGATGAGGCGTGCAGGGCTATCCGACTTTGATTTCATTGTACAAAGCGTTTGTATTTCAAGACATACACCTAGTCGAAACGACGTCTCTTGTAAGATTGCCGTCCATATCCTTCCGCAGTCGTCACCTTGAACTTCGCCTGCTTTCCCACCACTGTCATACAGGAACGATCAGATGTGGCCGTGGGCAACAGAACGGCACCATTGCCATCGCCTGCAGATTCTGCGAGTGTGATCAGATGTATTTCGTCATGATGCCAGATTACTTACCCATGCCGCGACGAACGAATCGAAGCCGCTGCTCATCCTCGACCAAGAAGAGCGCATGATGAAGCTTGGCTGCTTCTTCTGCACTAAGGCTGTATACTCCCTTGTCCCTCTCGCAGACGACTCCTTCTGGCCAATTGGCAATAATGTATCCTGCCCCTCTGAGTTTTCCCTCCAGTGTGGACCACGGTAGGCGATCATTCGGTAGCCTGAAACCGACTTCACCTGCATGCGTGTGACGGTCAATCTTTTCAATTACTCTTTCATGTGACAATAAGACTAACGGAGCATTTCTGTGAGTTTTTCCTTGATTCGATCAATCTTGCGTGTCTTTTTGGAGTCTTTGGTCGAGGTACACCTGAACTTGGATGTCAAGGGTTCCGTCTGGGAAATCGACCTGTAGAAAAATGATGTTAGATGTATATTCAGATCATCAGTATTTTCCATCTCAATGGAAGAGAGAGGACCGGATACTAACACAAAGTTCGAACTGAAATTGGCTGGGAGCTTCGAACCAGTATTCGAGGCGTTCTGTTCGCCTCGAGGAAAGCTTGATGGTGCAAGATCGGAAGGAAAGTGGAGGCCACAGAAAGTTCCGAGATTAACCTATGAGAAATTTAGTGATCAATTTGCAGTTATCACAGACTCGGATATTGATACCAATTTACGAAGTTGGTTTTCAAATATGTGCTGACGCTCCTCATGCGCAATGAAACTACTTGAAAGGATAGTCCGCAGACTCGCGTCGTAGAATATGAATGAAATTTCCAAAGAAGCTCGATCTTGCGGTAAACCATATTCCAAGGCAGGGGTGCTTGTAGGAGCTGGCCACAGCTGTTTGAGAGATAAGTAAGAGCAGAGTGATGACTCGCAACCACTCACATCATGATCCAAAGCCATTCCGGGAACGTGTGCAGTGTAGGGTGGCGGATGGAAATCAGGAACCTATGTCGCGACGATGGTCAGTTCCTCGACGACAAGATTGCTAGTGGAAGCCTTCACAAGGTGGACTGAAGGCTGCGATGTGGAGTGGGATCCGCAGTGGTATTTGGTCCTCATGATGACCAGACGATGCCTGCAAGAGTACCTTCTGCAGTGTCAAAACAGCGATAATGTCAGAATGAGTCGATCACGAACCTCGTCGTAGTTAAACTGATCGCCATCCGGGAGCGCCGTTCGCGGGTGCCCGACCTGTGCCTTATGATGACATGTTTCGAACAAGAACAGAAACGAACCCCTACCATCAACGAGTCAACATTTCCGTCCGACTGGGATTCAACAACTTCTTTCTGGTTTACACTTCACGTCAGCACAGTGGTCTTAGATAATAATGTACATACTCACATGCCCAAGGTATGATGATGGCAGGACGTCATGCAGATTGTGGACCGTAATTGTCTTTCGACCCGCGGCTACCATATGGTAGTTCCCTGAGATGGAAATCGACCAGACTCCATAGGGGCAGCTAGTGGCGGTTCCAATGTTTTGATGTGTCGTGGTGTCCCAGAACGAAGCCGATGAGCCGGTAGAGACTGCTATGAATGCATCGTTACATGCTAGTGTGATGGAGTGTGGTTCATAACCACGAATAGACCATTGTGAGAGCTTCTTCCTGGAGGTCACGTCGAGACAGTGGATGTTTGCATCGTAAGATAGAGCAAAGAGTTGTTTCCCGTCGCCTGTCCAAACAAGGGATTTGTTGAAAGTCAACCTAACTTCGATTGGAAAGTCCGCGAGGAGTGTGCCATCGAGACTGTCGTAAATCCGGACAGACTCGCAATTAAATGTGGCAGTTGCAATGAATTTGTCGTCCGGAGAGAATTTGACCGAGATCACCAAAGAGTCGTGTTCCAATGGCCCAAGCAGCCGCTCACCCGTGGGAAACGACCGGACGCTGATGTCATCCGACCCAGTCGCGATTTTTGTGCCATCGAGTGAAATGTCCACCGCGTTCACGCAATCGTCGTGCGCTTCGAACTCGGTAACTTCTTCGAAGGTCGTCGAATTCCAGATCACAACTTGACCGCTGTTCGTCCCAGCCACAATCCACTTGCCGTCTCGTGACACGACAAGATCCAACACCTCGCTTCCAGCATCCATTGGCTCCCCTACCTCCATGCCGTCTTCCACTCGCCATCGTCGGATTATCCCTTCATCGTCGTGACCCACGAACTCCTTCCCGCCCGCGAGAAATGCAACTGAATACACCCAACAAGAATGATTGATTGTGACCGGGGGTCTGTCGGTGTCACTTGTTTCTGGGTCGCCGTCAATATCTAGCTTTCAAACACCTTGTTTTCATCACCTTTGGTAGGCATTGCCCCAATACGACAAGATGAACGTCAAACTAATCTTCAAATCTTGTTCCCATTAATGTGATCAATGGGCTGCCTCGTCGGTATGCTCAGTTCTTCTACTATTCAGTTGTTTCTTGGAAAAATATTTGACTGTCAGTGACGAGAGCTGAGGGGAGAAGAGAAGGATGATCCCGTGAGTACCGTGAGTACCGTGTGTCATTGATGATTGGCGCTCGCCCTTGCACATGTGTACGGCATCCCTCTGAGAAATCAAAGTCCCTGCGATGTCCATGATACACAACCCACTCTGTCCTAACTATTATCAAACCCGTTTTTTCACTTACAATTTCCCACCAGCCCGCCGCTTCCGATCATTCTCGATCTCCTCGATAAACGCCTTCGGGTTCGGCTCCCGCCCTAAAAAGTCCTACATTTTTCTCGTTAACACAAGATCTTGTCCCAGCACAACTTCCCAAGCTCGGGATCCAGCGGTGCCTTCTTGAACACCGTTTCATACATGTCTTGCGCGAACACAAGCGAGTAGGTGTACCTCCCCGGAAGGCGGTCAAAAGAACGGGGAAGGGATAACAAAACAAGGGCACTCACCCATAGTACCCGGCATCGTATCCACCGACAATATGCCCAAACGTGCCCTGCCCAGGCGTATACTCTGCCCCTTGAACGAGCGAGATTTGCTCCCTCAGATCGTTCCACAGCTTAGTGTAGTCCGTGTTCTTGTCTGGCAGGCTATTGTCATGAACCTTGAGATCGAAATTGGCAAAGAACAGTTGGCGAAGATAGAACAATCCAACGTTCACGTAGCGACTGTCAACCTGAATCAGCGACACGTTCAGAGGAAAACTCGAACAGACTGACCTGTCGATAATCTTAGCGATCAGATCGTCTGACAGAGGTTCTTGCGTCTGGTAATGACTCGACATCTTTTTCAGTACTTCTGGCTCCCAGCACCTAAGATAATTCGTTAATCCCACTCAGTAATAGCGGCACATCAACTAACCAATTCTCGAGCATCTGCGAGGGTGCCTCTACGAAATCCCGTGCGACCGCCGTCCCGTGGAACCGAGCGTACCTCGTCCGACTCAGCAGTCCGTGGAACACGTGTCCCATTTCATGGAAGAACGTCGTGACGTCGTCATGTCGCATTAACGCTGGTCGCTCCGGCGTCGGCTTAGCCAAGTTCGCCACCATGGCCGTGAGCGGGTAGTGTCGCTTCCCGTTAGCGAGCTCGTAGCCTGGCAAGAGACCCCACACGGCCGCGTGCGAGTATTTTCCATCTAGAGATGGAACATGAAGGCCCGTTCAAAGACGGTCTGGATCACGACACCTACCACGAGGGAATAAGTCGAGGTAACAATGCCCAACGAAACCTGATTCGTCCTTGGCCCCCTTTTCCCAAACTGCAAACTGTTGGACCTCTGCATGACTGTCAGAAAGCAGGATCGTAAAGCATATTGCAAACAGCTCACCGGGGTGCCAGACATCCCGTGCATCACCCTTGACCTCGACGAATTGGACTCCAAGTAGGTTCTGGTATATATCGAGGATCGCAGGAACGACCACAGACACTGGGAAGTACTCCTTAACTAGCGCATCATCAAGATCCAAGAAACGTTCGATATAGAGTCGATCATAATATTTAGGTTACGATCAGACGAGGCTGTAGGAACACGTCTAACGAACATACCTGTAATCCCAAATATAAAAGTTGTCGTCAATCGGTAATCCTTGCTTGATATGTTCCTGCTTTTTTAGTTCGAGAAGCGTGGCACGTTCTTGAATGCCGAGAGGGTCGAGGTGGCTCTTGAGATCGTCCAAGAACTGGACACCTGTTGAGTGTGTAAAGAAAGGAGTCATGACCAGCGACAGACCTTTTTCGCATTAGCAGCACTCTTGACCATCTTCGTCGCCTTCTGTATTTTCGGTATATCCAGAAATCACGTCCTCTGGAACTCCATCCAACTCTTTGCGCGTGAACCTGATGCAACCCTGTAAATCAGACAATCAGATGACGCACGCAAACACAATGAAGTAACGCATGCTCTCCTCGTTAAAGTTTTGCTATAAGAAATTATCGTGTGGACGATTCAGCGCTCACATGGACAACACAACCCGATCAACTCACCGTGAACTTCAAACACACTCCCGAAAGCTCGTCCTTGAGCTTCTTGAGCATCTCCTCTTCCTCCTTCCGCTCGAGCGCCAACCCCGCCTGCTTCCCATCGAGCAACATCTTGTCCACGAGCCGCTTCTGCTCGGCGCTCAACCCGTCCCATGCGCCCGTCTTGTGCAAATTCGTGGCGGCGTTCACAGTAGTAGCGCATAGATCCTCGTGCATCGACTCTTGATTCGCAAACTTGCGTGCGCGCTCTTCGGCTTTCGTGGAGGCGTTCTGGAAATCTTTGTAAGTTGTCAGGACGTTTTGGTAGAACGCGAGTGGTTCAAGGGCAATGTCATGCTCGGCCTCGGCATTGACGAGTACGAGCTACGTCTACGTTACAGAGAGAGTGAGAATGAACGAATATGTACACAAAAATATCTGGAAATGGACAGTCAGACGATCAGAAGGAAAGGCAACATAAACATGAGCCTCACGTTGTTGAAAGCAGCTTTTTCTGGAGGAATTTCCACAGTGATGTCGTTGACCAGCTTGGTCTTGGCGAGCGTCTCGGTCGTGAGTCGGTCAATGTCCTGAACAGTGTGTTGCCAGGTTGGCGCGGCTTGGGGGGCGTCAGACCCGGAGAAGCCATCCTGGTGTCTGCAGCGTTGAACTTGAAGTGCCTGGTCGTCGAGGTGGTGGTGAAATATACTGGTCTGTGGGGTGGAAATACGATTAGTCTCGCTGCCCCGATATAGCGATGTCTGATCACAGGGCGAGTTGCAGGCAGCTGTCGAAACTTGGTTCGCTCAACTGTTTCATCGCGTCACTCCACCGAATATTCCAATTCTTGGACCCACCAGCGACACCGTTCAACATTGCCAATAGCTCCTTCCGCGCGTCGTCCCACAGCCTCCGCTGTCTGACCGCAGTGCTCGTGTTGAGCACCCCTTTCTTTTCAGGTAACTCGACCCCCCTCTCTTCCATGCTTCGACTGTCTCGACGTTCGGTCGTGCGTTTGTCTCTTCGTCGGCCTCGCCCCGTTTCTGACCCCCCTCACCCAGGTCCGTCTCCCCTCGCTCGGCCACGCGAACCCACACTTTCTCGACCGCGCCCGTGTGATCGACCCCTCCCACCCGTCCGCCAAACTCCCCCTCCGCTCCCTGCCCTCCTTTGTCTCCCCGCACTTTGCCGTGCGCGCATTTCCGAATGCTCTCCTCCAGCACCCCGTCGACTTTGTCCCCATCAATCCCCTCCTCGTCCGCAAGCAATGGCCATCCGACGTACCTAACAGACAGCGTTCGAGCTGGGCCGAATACGATGCAATGAGACGACGCACCAAGTTCGCCGCAGCTAGGCAGATCATCGATGCCCGCCTCTCCGCTCTCGCACAGAGCGGCAGGCCCGTCATCCGCCTGCTCTTCCACACGTCTAAAAAGGCAACCAGCAAGTCATGTGTCATCCGCAGGAGGCTCCGATGCAAGATAACCACAGCCATCCGACTCGTCGTCGATCGCCACGCGGATGTTGCAGCATCTACCCAGTCGACCACCTTGCATCCACCCCTCAAACCAGTCTCTCGCACTCTGCAAGAGCACGAACAACTCGTCTTGCAAGGTTATTCTCTTTTCTGGCCATCTCTTTCGATCACCGACGTGTATATCTAGATTGGACGTACGTGGTGACACCCGACCTCAGCACATACAAGGCACCGCTTCCTATTCTCGTTCAAGCCGCTCGTAAAGCTCTTCTCAGCTTGAACCGCCAAGCAACGCGTTTGCAATCTTCGTGGCAGGCCCTACACCTCGATGGAACACGTTCTCCCCACAGCGCGTCACAGTCTGGGCCTCGAGCGCTTCGTACCCCGTATACCCTTCCACAAGCGCCAGAGTCCCCTTGTCCACCTCTACATACTGCCAAACGCGACAATATATCGCCCCGCTTGTTTTCGCGTCGAC
>JBBPMT010000622.1:0-13264 GCA_038090455.1 Garcileccinum viscosum
TATCCACTCTTATTTTATATCTCAAGTAACTCACAGGGTTTGTTACACGTGTGTAGGTGATGTCACCCTTATACAGCATACTGTTTGCCCCACCGACATACATCTCGGCCCCGGAAGGAGAGAGTTTTAATGAGAATGTCGGATTAAATAACTTGTTTTGTTTGTAAAGCGACGTAAAGAGTGGATCAGCACCAATTTTTGAGATGGAAGGGAAGGCCAATCCCAATAAACCCTCTGTATTTTCATTGGTCCCTGTTAATCCGAAATTGTATCTCTTCACAGAAAGAAAGGTCTGAGGATCCGCCTAGCTTGGCGTCAGAATTCAGTGATGATGCCCACAAGCGATACAAATCATACATTGAATCCAGCAATGGTTACAATATCAGTATATATCACACCTTCAACACTGGCACCATCGTTATATTCGAGCGTGGATGTATGACCCTGTGTCTTGGCAGTCTTGGATATATTCGGATCCCAAAGGTCATTATCTCCTGAAGTCCCAGTGCAGCCCTCCTGTAGCACCCACATATCGCTGCGTTGAATTCAACAAAAACAGTTGTACAAACTGAAAAAAAATTACGCACGCTGCACCAGTGTCAATCTGGACTGTGATGTCGATCAGCGTAAACATATATCAGAATGATACAAGGACAATTCACGGTTTAAGGGCTCTGGAGGAGAGCCAAGCGTGATTTCTCCCATCCACAAGATACTTTCATAAGATTTCAGCGGGAGGCTAGCACCACGGGTTCCGAGTCGACGCTCGCTCCGTTTCACAGAAAAAGGACGCATCGTTCCCGTATTCATCTCGTAGTTGTCTAGCCCGGTAAGGATCCTCCTAAAATTTCCTGAGCACCATATGTCACAAACGGTTCATCCACGTACTCCCTGACTGACATAACATGAGAAGTGACTGCGTCGAGATCAATACTTTCGTTGTTCAGAGAGGAAGAATGTCTGACGAGTGGTATAGCCATGCCACCCGCCTTTGCTATAGGATTTGCAGTTGTCGGAGCAACCAGGCTGCCAGCGACTACAAAGATGGATAGAGTAGTGAGTCGCATTGTAAAGGAATGGAGAGCGACTGGAGGTAAAACACCTACCCGTGGACCTTTATAATGAGAAGCCAACCATATCAATATTCTGGATAGGAGCAAACCGGATTATGCCATAGGTCGTACTGATGCATCATTGAATGATACGCACCCTTGAGGTTTGTTATCGGCATCCTCCGAACCGCCGTCACCTGCCGGAAACTCCAATCCTTCACTACATATAACGATCTCGATGAAGTGGTCCCACACCATCAATGACCTATCGTCCCTTCTGCCCCACCACCTCTTCAGGGTATAACAAATTGAATGTTATTTGAATTTGTATGGAGCTCATCGTCAACGCCAGTACAGAAAGGCAAAGACGGAATCCATGTAGTGACCAATCTAAGTCTATGAGGCTGTGAGGAAACATCTATTTGTCTTGATCTCCGCCAAGCACGCGCTGCGTCAGGCTGTCAGCCACCCATTTTCCTCCTATGCTACAGCGACTAACAAGTGACTGCTTCCTACACTGCGTCCTGTAAGTACTTCACTACAGTACATTGCCTAGCAACTTGTACATTCGCTGGCGATGTTCGTCGTGACAGGCCTTCGCACCAAACAGCGTCCATCTATCCATATTCGTGCCAAGTCTAACATCGGTGGATACATCGCCGCGTCTCCCCCATAGACTACTTCACGCTATGAAGTCCTATACTTCAAGATAGCCTGCTCAGCATTGCAAAGGAAAACCAGAGCTGATGAATCACAACGACGGTGTTGACAATCCACCGTCCGTTGCTGGCAGACTTTGTTCTGGAAGGGGCCGCCAGCCTTCCGGCCTCGGATCTGCACAAATGACTCATTCTGGTCGAGAGTACGAAGGCACGGGGTCGACTAACGTTGGTGAACTTGTCTCCACGCATCGTTTTGGAGCCTCGCCGCCGCCTCATTCTTGACTCATCATCCAGTTATCCCGTGGTGGTGTCGATGACCATGCCTGTACTTGTATTCAATCTGTTTTCTGTTCGGATATCTTCACAGAGCGACACCATGATGGGATCGTTGTTGATTATCACTAGCTAGTAGTTCTCCAAGAACCAACACCTGCGTGGCTAATTCTCTATGTCGGACGAAGGTGCTTTTCTTCAAGGCTCCGCTTTTGGTTACAGGACCTGGAATTGTCAATGTTCATGCAAAGTTCAAGCCTTAGAGGCGGCCTAGGGAAGAAAGCGCGTATCATCTATAGGTGTCCCGGTATCTCTCGATTCAGTGGATCGTAACTTTATGAACTGGACTCTCCGCCTGATAGATGCTTTCGACCCTGTGCGGACGAGCACGCCCCACGGATTGGGTAAATCAGATATCAATGACGTCCCGCCATCGCTGTCTTTGCCATCATTGGTGATATTCACAGCTCATCCACCGGAGAAGTTGCCTGTACTCTTTGGTGGCTTCAAGATCGCGGCACCGACGGCTGCGCGGCGTGCCCCTTTAACATCCTATCGATCAAACCCACAGATATACAGCGTATATGGAGTATTCGCGATGATTCAAGCCAAGTCCGCAAACCCGACCTGGTAAGTACCATAATCAAACACGCTGTATACACCCTGTAGGAAAGGGAGCCCGATATCCCAAAATGCTAGATCATATAGTCAGAACGGGCCCATCTAGCGCCACAAAGGGGAAGCACTGAAATATCACCTGTATCGGGCGAGCGCTGACCAATGATGACGCCGAAACAATCGGGAGAACCTTCTTTAATCGGATTAAGTCTGAAAACTTCGGGAGGGATTTCAAACGTCCTGCCACCAAAGGTAAAGCCTACTGTTGGGGCAGAGTCGCACGGTACTGCAGACTATCGTCAAAAACAAGGTACCGACTGCAATCGGGACTCACGGTAATAGTAACCGAAGCCTTCATGTTCAACGACGGTACCGCCGAGGCGTCCGTACAATTTTGCTACCCGGTCCCAATCTCCGAAGATGTAGTTTGCACCAGTGTCCAAAATAACAGGCACATTTTCGAGGATTGTATCACCACGAACACGAACATTATCCATGGATACCTGCCAGAATGACTGCATAAATACCAATATCAGCAATATCCATGCCTATATGCCGTTTTGACTCACAGGGTGTGTCACACTTGTATAAGCGATGTTGCCACGGTACAGCATACTGTTTGCTCCGCCGACGTACATCTCGGCTCCAGAAGAAGAGAGTTTCAATGAGAATGTTGGATTGGCTAGCCCCCCTTGATTGTCAAGCGTTTCAAACAGCGGAATATCACCAAATTTCGACAGGGAAGGGAACGCCAGTCCCAATAAACCATCTGAATATTCATTGATTTGTATCGGAGAAGTAAACGATGTTATAGAACCAAAGCTCTGAGGGTGTGCCTAGCTTGTGGTCAGAATTTAGTGATCACGCTTATGAGCTGTACAAAACATACAGTGAATCCAGCGATGGTTACACTATCAGTCCATGGATACCCTTTGATGATGGTTCCATCTGGATATTTGATCCGAAACGACCGACCGTTGTTCTTGGCAGATTCGGATGATTGAGGATCCCAGAGGTCACGATCTTCGGAAATCCCTTCACATCCAGTCTGCAGCACCCACATATCGCTGCATTGGATTGAGCAAAAACAGCTGTGCAAACCGAAAGAACGCGCCTACGCTGAACCAGTGTCCATTTGAACTGTGCCGTGGATCAGCGTAAACTTATATCAGAATGATACAAGGAGGATTTACCCTTCAAGGTTTGGGGAGGAGTGCCAATCGAAATGTCACCCATCAATATATCATTTTGATAGATCGTCAGCGGGAGGGTAGTGCCACGTGTTCTGATTCTAGGCTCGCTCCGTTTCACGGCGAAGGGATGCATCGTCCCCGTATTCATCTCGTAATTGTCTAGCCCAGTAAGAATCTTCCTAAAATTGCCTGAGCGCCATATGCCACAAGCGTTTCATTTCACGTACTCCCTGACCGACATAGCATGAGAAGTGATTGCGTCGAGATCAGCGCTTCTGTTGTTCAGAGAGGAAGAGTGTCTGACGAGTGGTATGGCTATGCCGCCCGCCTTCCAGTTTGGTATAGGTTTTGCAGCTGCCGGAGCAACCAGGCTGCCAGCGAGTGCAAGAACGGATACAGTAGTGAGTCGCATTGTAAAGGAGTGAAAGGCGACTGGGGGTGAAACTTATCTACTTCCTGGAGACCTTTATAGCGAGAGGCCGTGTATGTTCCTCTATATCATCGACATCTTCCGCCTATCAAATCATGATCAGATCGGAATGTTCAACAAAACCTTACGTTGAGATCCCGATGTTCCCACGCAATCAACGACCGTGACTTCGGAATCCGGGTCACTGCTACTGGTCCACCACCTCTTCAGGGCGCAACAACTCCAATGTTATTCAAGTTTTATATGGAGTAGTTGGACGAAGAGGTAGCTTCGGTGCGATTAGTGTTTCTCACTTGTGGATGCTCCACCATCAACTGCGTCGAAACAGCGAAGCCGAGATTGCATCTCGGTAGATAGTACACGTCACCACTTGCTTCCGATTTTTTCCTGGTCCCTATTACGTGACACGTTCGATGAAAATGAACTCAAATTTGAGGGCATAAGGTCCGTCGTACTTCTTCCTTTGCCTTGCTATCTTAGGTCGTGCGTTATCCCCTTTGTCCCCAGACCTCTGTTCACCTGAGCATTTGCGTAGCTAAATGATAAAATTCCAAACATCTATGCACCTCCTGACCTCCATATCCAGGCGGAAGAGTTATACACGAGATTACGAGTTTTTTTTTTTCTCAGACATGTTCCCGACACTAATGAAACATACACACCGCCATTCGATATGGCCGTCCTGATCTCCGCCAAGCATGCGCTGCGTCACTGGTCAGCCTCACAGACTGTCAGCCCCCCATTGTCATTCGTACCAAGTCTACTATGGTGGTGAAAGAGTGAAAGGGCAACAGCGTATCAATAGGCACATTGCCCTTCGCACTGTGAAGTCTTATTCATTAAGACAACCCGCTCAATGTCGCATGTCGAAGCCGAGGACAATGACTCGCAACGACGACGTTGACAAACCACCCCTCGTCGCTGGCAGACCTCTGGCCCGGAAGTCGCCAGCCGTCCTGCCCCGAATCCGAAAGTTCATACCGAAACCAGTCATTCTGGTCGCGAGGATGAAGGCTCGTGGTCAGCTATTGTCGGCCTGCCGTCTCCATACATTGTTTTGGGGCCCTCACCGTTACCTCGTGGCTGAATTGCTCAATTTTCGCATGGCAGCGCCGACGACAATGCCTGTACTCAGTCACGCGATGCTGACAATGTACGAAACACCAACGCGCGGCATTCCTTTGTTGTACTCGTACTCAATCGGTGGAAATATCACTACTCAGATATCTTCGCAGAATGGCATCATGATAAGAACATTGTAGGTTGTTACTCTGGCCGATGGTTCTTCGAGCACCGAAAGGTTTGTGGCTGACTGGACAAAGCAGCCCTTCTCCAAGGTTCCACTCTTAGCTAGGGGTTGCCAATGTTTTATCCAGAGATTGCAGGTGATTCGGGGTGGAATTGCATATTCACTATAGGCGTCCGGGTATTTCTGGATTCAGTGTATGGGAACTTCATGATTTGGACTTGCCACGGTGCTTTGAGCCTATGCTAACAAGCACATCCTGCGGACCAAATATATCAACTACCGACGATGCTCCGCTGTGGCAGCCTTGCCGTCATTGGTAACATCCAGGATTCATCCACCGGAGCGGTTGCCCATGCTGTTTTCATGGTCCGGAATCGCGTCTGCGACGTCTCGCGCGGTGTATCCATTCAGAGCTGTTATTGGCACATACTGAGAAAAGCCTCCAGTTGCATTCTTGGACAAAACCCATCTTACCGTCATGTCGCATTGAAATCTCAGTAATTCCGATGATTAACTATTTTTCGATACGCGGCGAACATCAAAGCGTGTCAACTCTCCCTCCTCGATGCTCATCCTGGATGGAGTCTTTGTCCTCCCACACCTGTCGCCGTCACTTTCACCCCGAAGGACATCAGACACGCTCCTCTTTGAGTCGGTTCCAAGCATTTACCTTCATTCCCCCCTTCCCTACCGCCATCCCCAGTCCCAACACGGTGGTTGCCACCTCTCTGAGATCTCTACTCATGCCTACACCCAAGCAATAGAAGGGGACGGGATTTGGGGAACAGTTCGACGCGGAGTCACCCCAGTCGAAGTTTGCATCGCTTGCCCGACAAGGGGAGCAATCAATACGACATTCTTATTGAAAATATTTTCATCTGGCGCCGAGATGTACGTTGGTGAAGCAAACGGTATGTTGTACACTGGTGACATCGCTTATGCACGCATAACAAACCCTGGCAAGTCTCTAGATAATTCCTTCAAATTGTACCTGCTGTTTTCGATACTGGTGCAAACTACACCTCCGGAGATTGGGAACTTGTTTCAGAACTGAACAGATATTTCGACGGTATCCGCAAGGAACATGACGGCTTTGGTTACTATTGCCGCGAATTTTGATTGCGAGAAGTTTCTTGTTGGTGGTGAACAGAGCGCGTGCTCTGACGGGAGAAGGTCAAGGGCCCACCTGCCGAGGATGATCGATGATTGCAGACCCGCTATTTCTCCAAGCCGCTTGTAACGTTCGAAGAGATAGTTTGCGACATAATACAAAGGTATTCAACGAGACAGGTGCCTTGCCAGGAAAGGCTCTAGCCTTGCTTCTCTGGAAGAGACGGTGATTTCAGATATTTGTAGTGTTACCAGAGTTGAATTGCAAGCTCGCTCATGTGGTCCACCCTTGCTAAAACTTTGCGAATGCGGACTCTGCTCGTGGGGGTATTCGATTGATTGTGGAGTCTCATACATGAATGACGGCTCTTCTCACAGACAAAAGAAAAAAAAGCACCGTTTGATTTCATCTTGTCTTCAAAGACTGTGCATAGCATGAGCATTAGTTGTAGACTTGATGGTTGTAACCTTCCAAATCTCTATAGATAACCTGCACATCCCAACTCGGCGGCGGCCTCGTTCGAGGCACAGCCTGAGAGTGCGATGAAGGCACCTCATGGACCTGTACGTTATCGCAGCATGTTGCGCAGCGGTACCTCGTAGCATTTGCCAGCCGTGTCTGTCTTGGCTCTTGGCTTTTGACTCCATCTAGTACACAGTGACAGCGGTCTGCTGTTCTCATTTCCCAACCATCCAGCATCCCTCCGATGAGCCTCGATCAGAATCTGTTTACCCTCTTCTTCACGCCAAATGCGTCGTACCCAGCCGGAAATGTGGTCGATCTCACCGACGCCTCAGGCACTGTCCACTACCGCAAGCACCGAATCGTCTCTGATCCCCAACAACAGGTCTACCGAATGGAATTGTCTGGTACGTAAATTCCGAGAAGGCGTTTGTTGGGGTTTAGCGCTCAGCCGGCCCAAAACAGATCCACCTTCCGGGGCGTTGTTGGCGAGCGCAACCGCGCCCAGTGCTACGAGCAAACACAAGACTGTGGAACTCTACAACCCCTCAAAGGTCGTCGAGCTCAAGTATACCGGCACGCTCACATTTCGATGGTCTTTCAAATGGGAAACGTGCGTCGTTCTCACCCTTTTTTCATCTTATGACGAGACGAAAGCGATCCGGCAACATCCTTGTCTCCCATCCAGGCACGAATTCGAATGGAAACGCGAAGAATGTTTTATGATTCGAAAACCGGATCCACCCGTGCTGGTTGCAGTGACAAAGGAGCCACCCGGGCGGATTCGAACGGCTTCGGTCCAGATCCTAGATTATAATCTGAATCGGTGCGCCCACCTTGTTTCATGTTGCCCCCCTCTCGCCCTCGCTCTTACCTAGCGAGTTCGCATCTCTATTGCTAGCTTCGATATCGAAGATCGGAAAGGTCTCGAAATCGTCATACTGACGGCTCTTCTGACGTTCCAAGACTCGAGTGACGTATATCATGAGCCCAGTTCGGTCACCACAAATACGACCCCATCAACGACTACCGCTCCGACTTCACACGCACCCAAACCACCCCCGAAACCAACTCCCAAGAAAGGCGTCGAACTCATCGCAGAACTGCAGCTGGGTAGAGGACAAGTGAACGAAGTAACCGTTCTCGAAGAGGGTGCTGTCTCGGACTATGCTAAACATTGTGTACAACTCCTGCAGGCAAGCGTCCTATCGTCTTCCTCTTGGAAATTTAGGTTGTTGACACCTACCTCACCTTACAGGACGATGCGATGTTGTTCATCAGCGTGCGCTCCTCCGATCCGGATAAAGTCCCGAAAGTGCTGCAAGTCGTCGAGGAAACTAAGCGGTTGCGTCACAAAGCTGGTATGTGTTTTTTCCCCGCCCACAAGCATCCACCTACTTCTGCACTGGGCACATCTCCCCCTTTGTCTTACGCCTCTGTCAAACACACAGGCGACCCTGACCTCCATCAATATGTGCTTCATGATACCTTGAACGAGGTGGTGGCTGCACAGCAAGGACCCCGCATAATTAACTTGAATGACGACAAAGAAAAAAGAAAGAACAATAATAAAGAGTACAGTCCGCCAAAGTGCCTTACGGTACACCTTAGCAAGATTGACATGCCCGAGCTTCGGCCCCGCGGAACTCCTTCTGACAGTCGGCAGTCAGCGCGACGTGACCAAGAGAGCGGAAAGAAAAAGGAAAAGGACTCGTCGAAGCACACGAAAAAGGAGAAAGCAACCAAGGGCAAGGAAAAGGAAAAGGGCAAGGGCAAGGACAAGGACAAACACGGCAAGTCGAAGCAAACTTCTGCACCGCCCAGACAAAGCACATCCCTCCCTCGATCCCCGACCCTCCACAAGCACCGTTCCCAACCCTTGACAACGACGACAGTCCAATCTCCCCCGCTCCCGCCGTCTCGTTGGTCTGGATCACAACCACTGACCCCACCTGGCGTCCGTCCGCCATATCCTTATAATTCACCCCCGCCCGCCCTGCCGCCTCGGATGAATACGGACGCCCCGTGGGTTCCGTCAGGGAGGGATCGTCCTCATACGATGTACGGAAACCCCTACGCTGTCCAGGAGTATTACATGTATCAAGGTGGTAATGAGGGCGTCAGCGGTAGCGCGAATTCTCACAGCAACGGACCTTCGACCTCGGGCCTCCTCGGACGGCTCCTGGGACGATGACCAACTCAGACCCACTGCCCTGAATAACGGATGCTGTGGCTGACAGTCGCCGCTTACATATGTAATAAACACCCTCTTCGAGTCTAGCTTAGACGCTTGGCGAGCATCTCTTTGTCGTTCTCGAATCAATCTGAGCCAGGTCCCATTGGCTGGTTCTGGTTAGACTGGTGCTGGTCACCATATGATGGTATCACACATCCACTGCAAGCGGACTACACAGCTCAACAATTCTTTTCTTTACCAGTTCTGTTTGACATAGCTTTATATATACATGGTAGCGCTCAGCCTCTTTTTTTTTTTTTTTACCGCTTCCCTGATCATACCCCGCCTCCCCACTTCCCGACTCCCCGGAGGTGTCGTACGTACTCGCTGTGCTCGGGTAGAACCGTTGGCAAGGACGGAGCATGCGGTGCCTGGAATTGATATGTCGATGCTTCCGGACTTGGAGTTCAATTTCTTTCTCTTCCAAGGGTAAGGACCTTCCCCACCACGATATCGATAAGATATCTATCATCAGATCTGGTGCCCAGCATTGTGTTGTTGCGGTATCGCCGCCGTGCTACTAGGTTCGCTCCCTTACTATTTCATATTTCAGATGAGACACCCATGTGACAGTGCGCTCGGAAACCTGACTCATTCATTGCTTGTCCCATTCAATTCGCATCGCCTATCGTTCCTTTCTCCCCACTCCTAGTTGCTTGTACGTGGTACGTGCAGTAATCCCACGATAACAACAGGGTTTGGTAGTAAACCTCAACCGTGTCGAATGCCGCATCGCAACCATTTTCAAGTTTCTCGATCGAAACCTTGTCTCAGTGACGTCACCGTTTCCAAGTCGATCAACAAAACGATGATCGGATGTGCGACGCCGAGGTGACACAACGCGGACACGCGACCGAGGCACTATTGTACTGTGCCATTATTCACATGCGTCTCATGGCATGATGCATGACAGTGTGCACAGTGCACGCATGGTACCCAGCAGCTCGGTTCGTGTCATTTTGTCACATCGTCATCGAGATCTTCAAGCCTGCGTCATGTCGATCGTCGTCGGGGAGTCCTCGTGCACGCGGCGGGCGTCTGCGGAGCAGCTTACTCGCGTCCCCTTCACGCTATGAACGGTGTATTCAGTTTCAGATGTTCAAACTCAAACTTTACACACGCACACATATACAGTATGTGCATACTCACACATTGTGTTGGAAACGACAACGTTATGAAACTTCGTAACTTCGTGTTCGGCAACCGCCGACGTCGAGGTTACTTCAGGATTGCAAGACTTCCAAGTACTTCTCGGGTGATATGTATGCGTGTACGTAGATGCGGCAGCGTCACCAAGGCCTCGAACGACTCACTTCCTCAATCTCCATTCACGACCTGGTGACAACTGGATTCTTGAACCAAGGTCGGCCGGAATGACGTGGCTCGATTCAAACGATCACCCCTGGCGGCCCCAGCGATCCGAACCCTCACGATCGGCTTCCGTTCGCCTTCTTTACCCTGGCTCGCCTTTCGAGGCGAACAGGCCGACAACACTGACTCAGATCATGGAAACGGTACGTACGCATCGCATCCTGTGCGAAATCTACCGCCATTGTTCAGATCAACCTTGGTTCCTCGGCCGAGTACGCCGAGTGATGTCAAGTTCCAAATCAAGTCCAGAGAAGATACCAACATCTTGAATGCTGTTGACGCTCAATACATCCATGATGCATGATGCACTGATGGACCAAGAAACCTCTACGCAATAAAAATATAGTACATCAAGTTCATGATGCCACGCCAACGAGTGATGTCGCACCTCCTTCTAGTCGACGACCAAACGGTCGCCATGTTCAGTCTCCTTCCGATCGGTTACACATTCAAACAACCATAATACTGACCACCCAAATCTCAGACCAGAACATCCTCGAACGCGTGACAAGATGGGAAAAAGTAACATTCTCCGTGTTTCACGGGTTGCCATTAGCCATTAATATTGGGACGCGTCCACGCGTACCACATGTAGTAAAAGAGAAAAGAAAAATAAATGGTAGGATGCAACGAAACATTGAACTTCGAAAAGTAGAAGAAGACGTGCAAGAAGGTTATAAATAACATGACGATGCGAGCCATTAGCATGGGGGAGAGTTTAAAAGGCTATCACGTTGTAAAATGCAGGATAAAAGGAACTATGGTTGGATGCGGCGAGTTGGAGTGTCCGTGTAAGTACTTGGAGTAAGTGGACGCGCTCAAAGCATCCATAAGTAGCAACAGCAGCGAGGACTGAATAAAGTATTGTACCTGAATAACGAAATGTACAATAGTACAGTTTACCGTTGGCCTTGCCACGTCGGTGAGAGTCAATTGCAACGTATTAGAATTAGTAAGCTTCAAGCCAACGATCTAAGCGACGCCGCCGATTTCGATAAAGCTGCGCCAGTTCCAGGACGACAGATCATCGTCCTTGAGGTCGATGAAACTTTTGAGGGGAAACCAGCTTTCCAGAGTGCTCCGACGTCTACGTCCAGTCCTTGTTGGGCGTGCGGGCTTGGCCTGGGCGTCTACAGACTCGTGTTTTCGTGGCATAGCGGGAACGACGACATCCGCTTCGTCCTCCACATCGGCAAAGGCGCTAAGGTCCTCGGTTTGGGTTTCTGCAGGGGTGGTTGCGGAGGTCGCGTGGGAGGCCAGCTTGTCCTCTTCGTCGTCGCTGAAGCTCATAAAGTTATTCCGAAGGTTGGAGGGACGAGGAATGCGACTGGGAATGCGGCCTTCAAGGCAGGCGAGCGCATTCATGCGGCTCCTCCGACGATCCTGAGAGCTGATGGACGCGGAGCCTAGCGACGCTTGCCGCCGGGTGCGAGGGGTGCGAAGACGCGACGAAGCGGCGGCGGACGCAGGGCGCTCCGCTGATAGCGTGGAGGACGACGGAGGGCGAGAATCGGAGGTGATGGGGAGATCCGGCAGCGTAGCAGAGGGAGCCGGTTTGGGTGATGGGATGTTGCGCAAGGACTCTCTCGACGTCCTGCGCCGAGCGGGAACCATAGGAACGGCAGGAGCCACCAATGTCGTGGGTTTTTCTGTTCGTCTATAGTGGGGACGTGAGAAGGGGGACGCCGTGACTGTGACGTATGGCACGTACGCAAAGTCATAATAGGATTTCGCATCGGTGCATGTCCAGCTGGTGGACTTTGTTAGGGTCGAGGCCTTGCGCTTGTGGGACGGAGCGTGTTGTTTGCGGTCCGCGAGGTCGAGGTAGAGAAAGGAGCGGAGCTTGGCCGTGTCCCGCCTGCCAAACTTCTGCAGCGTGAAGTAGATGGCAGAGGCGTCGTCGTTTGAGGTGCGCTGGGGAGAGGGCGACGGCTCGAGGGGACTGGCAGCTCCGGCCAACAAGCCGAGGGTGAAGAGGGGGGAGTAGGAGGGCCACATGGTCGTGGGGGGGAGCGACGAGGTGACGTTGAGCGCGGTGTTTTATAGGAGCGCATGGCAAGATGAGGCAAAGTTG
The DNA here is from genome assembly GCA_038090455.1 of Garcileccinum viscosum. Taxonomy (NCBI): domain Eukaryota; kingdom Fungi; phylum Basidiomycota; class Agaricomycetes; order Boletales; family Boletaceae; genus Garcileccinum; species Garcileccinum viscosum. Next base: position 12,732 of record JBBPMT010000622.1, read on the forward strand.
AATATTTTATTGTTTCACACGTTCACATTGCATGTGCAGGGTCGACGCAGCCACAATATACATTTGACATGAGATCTCCTCTGTTCCGGGCACCGCAATCAGTTGCCGTAGATACATACAGCTCGCCGATTCTTCGCCTCCCAAATCTGTCCGGCTCACCGGCTGAGGTCTCGACCAGTCGGTGTCTCGCTCGCCATTACCACGTGTAAGAACTGCGAGTCCGAGTCCCTCCAGGCGTCGCTATGACGATACGCCGCCTGCTATGACTCGGCCGCTGGCAAAGCCCGCCAAAGACATCCACTTGGTCTGCCTTCAGCTCCCGAAAAGTCTCGCGTTCAACGCGGCGACACTGCGTCCCCGACCCGGCTCACAGCCTTGCCGCCTCGCTTGCCATTATCAATCATGAGGATCCTGACAGCCCCGTCACACTTCCCATCACGAGTCAGGTCGTCTCGTTGCTTTGCATCATTTTTGACGTGCATGTTGTTGGGGTGGAGCACTTGCGTGGGCGACTCCCAACACACACGAGGCAG
>JBBPMT010000623.1:0-13261 GCA_038090455.1 Garcileccinum viscosum
TGGATGAATTTGGGTATTCGGGGTTGGATCAGGTTGAAGAAGATGATGAGGGACCCGGGCCGGACGATGGTGAACTCGCAGATGATGCCTTGGGTGCAGAGGACGGAGAGAATATGGAGTGGGATGCGGTCGAGATCGAGCTCGCCCACGGCTATCTGTAGGGTCTGTGCAAAACTAGTATATCTGGTGTAGTACCCGGCGCTCACTCAGGCTGATTGCACGACGGACCTGGCTCACTGCGGCTGGCAGACGTTAACTTATGTAGGATGGTATGGCACCTTGCAAGGCCTTGCGAGACAAGGGCGTAGCCATGAAAGACCTAGCGAGGCCTTGCGAGACGAGAGCGTAGCCTTGAAAGGCCTAGCAAGACCTTGTGAGACGAAAGAAAGACCTAGCAAGGTCTTTGTAAGCTGGCAAGGCCTTGTTTGGCCTTGTTAGATTTGGACTTTTTTGCTGATGGTGCTCAACGGAATGGCCTAAAACAGTTCACACTAAGACGCATAGAATATGCCACATGCGCTTCCCCATTTCTCTGGACAGCCTGAAGGAGTATGTCGTGGATATCTTGGGACGATATTCAAAGCGGCTAGATCCAGTGATACAGTATGCAATACACTGGCCGAGTCTTCTCTTTGAAGAAACAAATCTCTTTTAGGTTCGCTCTGTATCTGCGTTCGCCTTCGTCCTAAAGGACAGACTCGGACTCTGGCTAATGAGTAATGATCCTCAGCTTTTTTTTAGCGTGCCTTCCATCTTTCTCCGAGGATAAGCACCCTTGATGGGGCTTGCACTCATTTAGGTTCTCAGTGCCATCACACGTGCGTCCTCGTCCTCCTCGGTCATTTTCTGTTTAACATATAAGCGACTTACACACATCTGACTAGGACATGTAGAGGCAAGTCGGGTCGTCCTGTGGTTGGATGTGCAGAATGATCATGTCTTTCACACAACCGTCAAGTGCTGAATGACTTTGCGCTTTAGAGAATTAACTTGATAGTTGCGATCTGACTTTATCAGATCCGACATCACGATCTTCCATATCTGCACTTGCTCTCCGCCCCCGATTGCCTGCACGGGGATGACCGACGCAACTGGTTAGTGGCTCAGGCTGGATCCAAGCATCCGACCATGTATATCCAGGTCGGCTAGCCGGCTTGCAGTGGACCCGGCTCCATTCGCCGCCGCCCATGGCCATTCGAAGTTCATACCACAATAACGTCTCTTGTTTTGTGATCGAGGCGATGCCGCACCTGAGTAATGGAACACGTTCGTTATTCGTTTCCCTTCCTCAGGGCCTCCCCCCTTAAGGTACATGAACGCTGACAACACACACATACAGCACAACATAACCTATGCAGCCACGGAGTACATATATGTCAAATATAACGCCATTCCTCCTGCCTTCCCCTTGACCCTCTTCCTTACTCGCTCCCATCTTTCTACTCTATCCCATAGGCAAAACTTGACTCCCAGTACAAAAGATGTACGGCCTCGATGCGATCTTCGCTTTAGCGACCCAACTTGCTTCCTGGTTCACTGGCCCTGAACAGGTGGCTTTTGGGAGCGTCGCCTTTTACAATCCCATCTCGGGTGGTGGTTCGATGCTAATCAATGCCCAGGATGGGTATGGCGAGCCCCTGAACGTATGTTTCAGATTATTCCAGTCGTCTATTCTTCGTATTCTTGGTGTGTTGACCACAGACAATGCGTCCTGTAGATCATCATCTCGGGTAAAAGCTCGCCACTTGTGTTGACGGAGGACGGGATCATTAACTATGCGCGTGCGATCGGATAGTATGTCTTTCTGCATTTATATCTTCTCCGCTGTGATTCTTTCACGGAAATTACAACGGTGATCTCAATCCCACACCCCCTGTAGCTCCGAAGAATGTTTTGGTATCCACCTCGGGACTCCCTTTACCGCCAACCTGGGTGACGGCAACGGGTGGGTGAACCAGACAGTCGAGCTTCGACAGGACTACGACAATGCTGGCGTCGGTACCTGTCTGGAATCGTTGGTCGGGGGGAATCATTTCCGGTTGGATCTTTCTCGGTTTCCGTCACCTTGTACTGATCGTTTGTTCGTCATTGAATCTTGGACTTGGTTTTCTCCTACGGACAGCTTGTACAGGCAAAACGGCACGTTGGCAAACAGTGGAGCGTTGTTTTTCGCGTGAGTGGACGCTTCTTTGGTGGTTTCCTTTGGTGTTCCTGACCGTGGGTGTATATACATATTCGACCAGCGTCTCCAAAGAAGAGGTCAGTTGAATCAACGTAATCCTATGCAAGCCCCCTCAGCGACTTCTTCGCGAAACCATAGCCCGCAACAGATAACCACGACGTCGTGCCAGACGGGTACAACATTGGAAGGTACGCTCTAGGAATGCATTCCCTTCTTTGTTCCGATAGGTGACGATCGCCTCTGAATTTACAGGGATACCCTGGCAGCGGCAGCGATCGGCAAGACGGAGTACTGGGGTGTTCGGTATGAGACAACGGCGGAGAACGTGACGGGATTGTTGGCCCCCGGCTCGCAGGGGATCAATCATGGTGCGTAATGCTATCAGTTTTTCTTTTGTTCTTTTCTGGAGTCTCGTGGAACACGGATCGATCTTTTTTTTTTATGCAGGTATCGCGCAGGACGGAATTACGACCGTGTTGACGGTGACAATCCTGTGAAAACGCCGGTTAGGACGGGCGCATGGGTATAGCTGATCTTTGGGAGGAGGGCATTGTACAACATCCGTGTTGGTTAGAACTTTGAAGAGTTAGAGCCACAGAATAAATGAATCCAAGTACCTCCAAAGAGCGACGCTGGTATACAAGACTCGAACTACCGCTACATATGCATAAATCATAAAGTGATCGGGTATCCAAGGCGTCTATAAAATGACGCCCGCGGCTTCACTGAGAAGAACGAGCAACTTGTCCTGTATATACGTGTGGTAAGACCGCGTGGCGAGAACGCGAATGGCCTGTGAAAACGTGCCTTGTCCTGTTCGGTGTCTGCGTACATGAGCCACGTGCGTCCGTCCACAAATTTGATTGCAAACGAGTGTGGAATAGCTTCCAGCTCCTCAAAGCCTTCGTACCACTCGTTGAAGCTTGTGATACGGCCGTCGAGGTGAATGAGGTCGATGGATCGTGTCGAATCCTGAGCCAATATGTGAGTATATGTGCGCCCAGAACGATGTCTACACCCACGCGCTGACTCTTACAGAGAGACAACTGGGAGCGGGCCAGGTCGAACATGAAATAGCGGCGTTTCCAGGTAAAATGGTCGGGCGTCTGTATGGTCACCCATCCGTTGAGCGCGTCGGGGGAGTCGTCCTGGAGCACGGAATCGCTGATGCTTGCGATCCGGGAGCGACGCGCCTGATTCCATCGTCTACGCTCTGCTTCCTTTTCGCTCGACTCGGACTCTATGCGCTGAATCTGCTCGCGCCGCCATTTCTGCATCTCGCGTGTATAGTGGAGGCGGCGCTCGTGCGCGATCTGCTTGCGCTCCCTGATTTCGTGGAGACGGCGTTCCTCGGCGGCAGAGGCCTCACGCTCCTGTCTTGCTCGGTGATCTGCGGCCTGGCGGAGCTGTTCTTGAAGGAGGGCTTTACGACGCGTCTCGTCCTGGAGAGCTTGGAGCTCTAGCTCTTCTTTTTCGCGTCGGCGTCGCGCCTGGCTTTCCTGTTCCTCGCGAAGGGCATCTTGTTCTTCGCGTTCGCGACGGCGCTGTATGGAGAGCTGGCGGCGGAGGCGCTCTTCGGGGGATAGACGGATGCGGGGAGTATGTTGGGGTCCGAGGGTGCCGGCTCGAGGTTTGGCAGGGAGTTTGGGTGGGGCTGGGGGTGGGTACTGGAGGTGGTCGGGTGTGCTGGAAATGGGAGAGTCGAACTGCGGAACGGGCAGTGGTTTCATGACGCCTCGGGTGAAGTCTTTGGGGGGAGGGGGAGGAGGGGGAAGGGACGGTGCGGGGGAGGAGGGCCCGTTGTCGACGACCATGTTGGCAGGGTGCTTGCGACAGAGTCGGACGAAGAAACGAGTGACGTGCATTAGAGAACCATGGCGATGGTGAGCGTGTAAATATAATAAAATATGCACAATTAGATAAGACGAGATTAGATTATTATTGTTTATGTAACTTCATTGTTGGGATGGTCCGTGCACCGTGGCTGTACCGTGAGAAGATGTGAAGGCTGTGACACAGTGTTGTGACGCTGCGGTGGGTTTTGTTTGCAGATTTCCCCCGGCTGTCGTTCGTACGCTAATCACGGCCAGGTCACACTGCGGGCCAAAATGATAATCCACCCGACTCATTTGACCCCTCCGCCGCGTCTGCCTCCCCGCGATCACGTATACAAGGGAAAGTTCACTAACAGATCCTGGCAGCAGCTGCCCCCAGAACTCGTCAGGTACGTCGACGCCACCTCTCCTTCGTCATGTCCAACGCCGTCTTCATCAGGGCCATTGCTACACACTACCTCCTCGACCTGCAGCACGCCAGCTACTGCCCCCTCACATGGGACGCGAAAGAGCTCTGGCATCCGAGGATCGTGTACACCACATTTCGCGATGCAATTGAGCTCGAAAAGCTCATGCAGGTCACCCCGTCCTGGTCTGCAGCGCGTGTGTATCCCCCGTTCTCCACCTCTTTCGTCCTCCCTTGACATCTATTACCCCAGTCGAAACTCATCTGTTCTGGAACAAGGCCTGCGCTGTCCTCGATCCTCACGACCTCCTTGCCCATTACCAATATGTCCGTCCTCACCCTCCCCACTCTCCCGCGGGCGCTGCCGCCCCTGCACACCTCAGCCTCCCGTATCTAATATCTCCCTTTCGCCACTTTCGTCAAATGACCGCTCGCACCTGTTTTGTTTGTCGCATCAATTCCCCATTCTCCTCCATCGGCCTTGCTGTAGCCAAGAGAACACATCATATCCCGACACTGGGCTCTATATCGCTCTGTCGCGACCACCGCAAAAACTCGTTCTGTGGTCTATGTCTTCGTGAGGCTCCCCCCGCTGAAACGGACCCCCAATTCGATATGCACCCAAATACTGCGCGTTTCACCCCCTATCACCAGCCGTACGGTCAAGCGATGGGCATGCCCACCTACAACTCCTACTCCGCCCCCCTCAATCCTTCCCTCATGGTGTGTTGTGCCGACAACGAAGATGACGATACTTGGCCCAACGTAGACGCGACTTGCCGTTCTTGTCGCAGCGAATGGCTGTGGCGTCGTATCTCGACCAGCCTTCGCGACCGCGAAGCCGTCGGAGGCCCCCGCTTTGTACCCAACTCCTCCCGCAGCCCTTTAACCAAAGATCGCATCTTACATTCTCGCTGTCCTCCCGCAAAATACGCGTCCGCAGACTGGGAGACGCGTCAAATTGTCGACGCGTTTATAGACCTAGGCGAAGGTTCGATTGCCGAGGTTATCTCCGTGGCGCGGGAAAAATTCTGGCTTCGTTCCCAGACTAAAATGCCAGAGCTCATGGAACAAGCTGTCGCTGCCACACGTTGGGCTGGCGAAGGCATGACCGTCGATTTCGCTCCCGTCGTCAACCCTGTCGTCGAACATCAAACTTCTTCCGCTCTACACCATCTTGGAGACGCAGATAGCCCGGGCCGCAGCACCTCCCCTTCACCGCCCTCCCCACGCTCCGTACAGCGTTCTCGTTCACCCTCGCCGCGCTCCGTGTATTCCTCTGAGTATGAAGGCTCCGAGGAAGAAGAAGACCCAGAACTCCTCTCGTTGACAGAGGACGCCGGCGGTGTGCGTGAGCTAGCTATTGCTGATTGGGCACGCACCCGCATCCTTGACGGACACTGGTGCAATCCTGCTGATCAATGGTTTGGATATGCTTGGCCCGCGGGCGGGGGCGTTCGTGACGTGGGCGAAGATACGGAGAGTGAGCCGGATCCGGACGAGGACGTACGCGAGGGGCGTACCGTACGCCGAATTGTGCGTGTCGAAGCCGTACACCCATGTCCTTGGACTGTTACGTCAACCTCGTCTGTTTCGGTTTCGGCGACGACTTCACCAACGTCGGCTGGGCCTGGTTCGCCCACCTCTCCCTCGTCGACCAACGACTCTGGTGACGACATTCACCCAAGTCTATCGACAGTGCGAGCGCACGCCCCGCCGTCATATGGGCTATGCGAACAGGCGTATCACGCATACCAGAAACAGTTGCGGTTGATTCTGTTGCCCGCGTTGACAAACCTGGTGCGCAAGTATGTAATGGAGTGGACGAGCGGGGCACTTGGCGTGCTCGACCCAGCGACGAGGGTGGGTAAGATGGGGCTCGAGGAAGTGTTGGCAGAGCTGAGAGCGCCTGGGTTGTGGTTTGACGGGGTTGATTGGGCTGCTGGGGGATTGCAAGCGGGGTCTATCAGGGAGAGGGAGAGAGAACGGCAACGAGAAAGAGAAAGAGAAAGAGACAAGGACAGGGAAGAAGACTCGGCGAGCAGCGCCTCGTCTCGCAGCGGGGGGTCCCACACGACCAGTCCAGTGTTAAGCACGACGACGCTGCAGACGACGCCTTCACCCCCGCCTGCGCACGAAAAGGAGAAAGACGCCGGTGGGGCAACGATCTTGGCTACTACTCCACCCCCACCCCAGATCCCGCCTCCACCCGCGCCTGCAGCGCCTCCGGTAATAATTCCGATACCCATATCGCCTGTGCTGCCTTCGCCGCGGTTGATCCACCCGATTCCGTATGTGCCCGTGACGCTGGCGCATATGGCACAGTATAGTCTAGAAGCATTTAAAAGCGTGCGTTCGCGTCATACTTTTTTGTTGGGAAAGGCGACTGACGATAGGACGAGCAGGTATGGCGAGAGGCGTGTGCGCCGTTGTATCATTGTCGATGTACGATATGCGAGCGGGCGACGGTGAAGGCGAATATGGCTGCTGGACACACGGTACCCAGTCAAGGAGGGCAGACCCAGCCTGCTTCCGCGAATGCGAAGGTGGATACGAATGTCATCTCACAGGCGACACCGGCACTGGCATATCAATCCCATCCCTCACACCCAGAGGTTGTACTGGAGGAGGTGCGTACTGCTCCGAGACGTGTGGTGGTGAGGGAGGAAGAGGAGGAGGAAGAGGAGGAAGAGGAACTGTACGAAGAAGAGGAGGAAGAGGAACTGTACGAAGAAGAGGAGGAAGAGGAAGAAGAGGAGGAGGAAAGCGAGGAGGTTGATGAGGAGGAAGAGGAAGAAGGATTGGAGCCGGAAGAAGAGGAAGAAGAAAGTGAAGACTCATCGATCGATGTACACGCACACGCACACACGAGCGAGTGTGGGCCTCCACGATGTCGTACCTCTATAACGCAACTTCACACGGACGCAGATATAGATGCACAAACGGGGAAGATAGGACCGCCGAGGATAAATCCGCGGAAACGGTCGTCGGATGATTTGGATGTGATCCCGGGCAGTTGTGTTGATGTCTCTGTAGACGCCGGGGCCGTAGGAGGAGGGGTGCGCCTGGGGACTCCACCAAAGAGGGTCAAGGTTGGGGTGCACGATTCTGTGGGGCCCGAGGTGCGTGAGGTCAAGGGATCAGGAGCTATCTCACCGCCCGTGACGCGGTTGGGAAAGGACATGGTCGACGCGACGGCGCCTGCGACGTCTGGATCGCGCCAGAGGAAACGATCATCGGAGGAGCTCGAGCTCAGCGGGGGTGGTGCAAATCCGCGATCGGGACCTAGATCAGGTGCTGCAGAGGGAGGCGAGGATAAGCAACAGAAGCGGCTACGTGTGGATGGGTCGGCGTCGGTCAAGGTCAAAGAGCGGAATACCATTTATCGCCCACACGCGAGTGCAACAAGGACGTTGATGCGTTCCTCAAGATCGTCTCCGCGGTCGACATCGACCTCGACTTGCACTTCGACGCCCGGTCCTGGTCTTGGAGCATCTCCACCATCGTCGGCGTCGGCATCAGTAAGGGTGAAAAGTGTGGACGTGGACAACGAGGACGGGGGTGGGGGGATCGGATCGCTCAAGGCGGGCTTGGTGAACGGGGGCGAGTTGGATGGGTTGTATGTGTTCGAGGAGACCTAGGTTAAGGAGGGGAGCGGGTTTGGGTTTGCGATGATGGTCTGGGCCAAGATTGGACCGCACTCATCACTTCTGCCGTCCACAGGCATGACGCCCTCCACCCCATTCTCCATTCCATTATATTGCTCACAGGGCAGAGGGTGAAGGATGGAAAGGAGGGGTAAAGCAGGTGGGTGGTTCAACGACCCCGTCTAGCAGCGGAACGCCTTCGAATGCCTCGCTTTTCGTATGTTTGTGTCTGTTCGTGTTCGTCTGACATTCGCCCGCACCCTTGTACCGTGTTTTGTCTTCGTTCTTGATTCGGAATGGTGTCCCGTCGTGTATCTTACGTGTTGATTCGTTTTCGTTTACTTTAACCCTCTGTTTCCCTGACTTCGTTCGGTTTCTTTTCGTTTCATTCCAAGTTCGTATAAGTCGATATCAAGTCCTGCCATCCGAAAAAGTTTGTATGAGTATACCAATAACACTGTTTTCCTCTCCGATATTCTCTATCATTGTGTATCCTCGTGTCTGTAAGCACACATGTTTCGACCTGATCTCGAAATGCCAGTAGCGGTTACATAAATAACAGTGAGTCGAGAGCAAAGAAAAAGCAACTTATGCCCGCTGGCTGGATTGAACAACCGACCTCATCATTACGAGTGACGCGCTCTACCACTGAGCTAAGCGGGCTCTTATCGTAGTCTTGTTATCTCATCCTATTATTGGGTAGTATCACTGTGGAGAGCAGCGATCGAACAATATACTTATGATCGGCATGTCCGCGATCGTCATTCAAATACAGATAATGCCATGTGTCTTCCCACGTAAGAACAGATCGACGTTTGCGCAGGTAGGGTGGTAAGTGGAGCAATACGTTCAACATACTACGATGCATTGTGCTCTGGTAGACGAGAGAGAAGGTTATTACTACTGGAAAGCTCTGCAAGGACCAAAATGTAAGTAGTACATATAGTACATACGCGGTGACTCTGTACTGGGAAATCGTTAGCAAGGAACCACATCAGAACATCAATCCCACGATTGCTCAGGCTGTGACACGCTAGCCGCCGCTCCCTGCCCTTGTTGCTGCTTCTTGCGACGCGATTTCTCCTTCCTTGCCTTCCGTTTGGCGCTCCCGTTCCGCCGCTTCCCAAAGTATGGATTGATGATCTCGCGCAAGAGCTCCTTGAGTAGCCCGCCTGCGTATGCGTCTTCCTTGGGGAACGTCTTTCCTGGCTTCTTCGTGTACCGCCGGAGGTCATCGAGCGTCTCGAACTTGCGCACGCGCTGACCGGTGCGAGCGCACTCAAGGAGATCTACGATGTTGACATGGGCATCCCACACGAGCTGTTCCGATAGATGGAGGGTATAGAACGTCAGTCTGAGATGAAATAAGACGTTGGCATCTCACCCACCTTCCGACATTCCTCGATTGTGTCAGGAATGGGCACAATATCGATCGCAGCACACAGGTTCTGCCAAGCGGCCAGGTCGGTGTCTGTGCCGTACACGAAATTGAACTGTTGCACCAGTGCACCGTTGAAGTCAACGCGGGCGGCCGCCAGCGCCGTCGATTCATTCTCCCACCGCGCGACCCTGCAGAGGCGCTTAAAGTTGCTGTGCGCAGTGAGGTTCTGCGCATAGGTGAACCCGAGGCGCGCGAATTGCGCAAAGAAATCTTCGAGGGGCGCCATGGTCGCGGTGCTCTCGGGCTCGCTCATGGTTGACGTTCCTTCGAACTTTGGACTTTATGCTGACTAGGAGGACGTCAGTCTCATATTGGGGAGTTGCATTGCTTGGAAGGAAAGATCCTCACGGATACGTCTTGGGAACCTGGCTGGAACTTGATGTGGCGGAAGTGAATGCAAACACGGCTTCAGAGGGGAACCCTATTTATGGTTTCCATGGTGCTGTGCCACTAGCTCCTGCCAGCGATGGCGCCATCATACACATGGGATCAACACCATTGTGTTTTTGATCAGTCACCAGCAAGCAAAACATCACCGTCCCTTTGGTCACTCTGTGGGTGCGTGTGAGTCCATTTATTCCGTAACATGAGGTGAACACGTGTTCTGAATTAGTGAATCAAAGTGAGTTATCCACGTTATTGTGGAGTCGTTTTCGTGCGGGGGCTAACATGGTTGCATAAGTAGGTTACTGTGCCTCACGTATGACTAGATTCATGTGATTTCTGCGCGAATTCACCGCGGCACCTTCGCGCTGACTGAGAATCTTGGGATTAGAAGCATATAGTCTACCCAGAACCGACAATTACAGATGTGGTGAGCCGCTGACCATAGTCCGAGTCGTCGTTTCCTCTTTCATGGATGCCAGTGTATTAGTAGGGAGATACTTGCACTCACGGTGGTGAGATGTATTTGACAGTGGATCGCCATCGTCGTCCGCTGACGACTCAAGTACTCAGATACGATCAGAAGTGATAACCGTGATGGACTGTGGGTGGTTGTATTACATAAAATCTGATCGATCCTAAATGGATAACCGCACAATGCAAGCGCACGCGGACTCGAAGGCGGAGCGTTGCTAGCGCCAACTTACTACAACATTGATGCCATCCAGTTGCAGTGGAACTCCTTATTTCACATTACAGTCCCTAAATATGAACCCTCGAGGCACAAAAACATAGTACATATGATAAACCAGTGAAGTAGCTGCCAGTGAGCATAACTTGACATCGCACAAATCACATCATCAAGCCATCACTCCAAGAACTGCACAGACTGCGACGCGCCAGTCAATCCTTCCCTACCTGCTTCTTGCTGCTTCATGCAATGCAACTTCTGCTTCCTTGCTTTTCGCTTGGCGCTCCCGTTCCGGCGCTTCCCATAGTACGGGTTGATGATCTCGCGCAAAAGTTCTTTGAGCAAACCTCCCGCATATGCACTCCTCTTGGGAAATATCCTTTCATACGGCTCCTCTAACGTGTATGCCCTGAGCTCCTCTAGTGTCTTGAACTTGTGGACGGGCCTTCCTGTGCGTGCGGTCTCGATGAGGTCGACGATATTAACATGTGCGTCCCACACGAACTAAATTATCGATTAATTCAAAATGTGCGCGTACATCAGCACATCCATTGCTCCACGGTATATTCAGTATCATCATTCACCTTTTGACATTCTTCTGTACTGTCCGGAATGGGCACAATATCAATTACGGAGCACAAGTTCTGCCACGCGACCAGATCACTGTTTGTGCCATAGATGAAATTGAATTGTTGCACAAGCGCATCGTTGAAGAATGAATGAGCTTCCAGCAGCGCTGTGGACTTCTCACACCACCCTACGACGTCACAAAGACGGTTGAAGTTACCGTGTGCAGCACTGTTTTGATTGTACTCGAAGCCCAACCTGGCAAATTGTGTGAAAAATTCTTCCAGAGGTGTCATGCTCTGACTCATGGTGGCGGCGTTCATCAGTCTACGGTCTTGAGCTACTAGCAAAGTGTGGCATCAGTCTGCTGAGGAATCGTGATGTTGGAGGAGCTCTTACAGAAGATCCAGTCCGAATCACAGGTATCGTGCGACACGTCTTGAGATCTCTCAGTGGTACCTAACTGGAAGATGTGGGGGAAATATTTCTTGAAAGGCCTCTGGTACGGCTATTTATGGTGACCATAGTGCTGTGCCCCCTTTCACGCTAGGCTTCTTGTTCCTGTGCAATTACATTGTATGTTTGATCTGTCACCAGGTAACAATATAGTTCCAGGCCAACTTTGTGTGTTTGAATGTGAATAGAACATGAGGCGAACACGCAAGAGATTCGTATTGGACTCCGACATTGAAATTGGAGTCAACCGCGACAGTGTTGGTCACCATATTCAGCTTACATGAATTTGGTTTTGGATCGCATTTATTGTACGATTCTGTATGATAAAGTTAGTGCGTGTGCTAGAAGAGTAGCCAGAACTGCGTACTGTTGCAGAGTGATTATCAGTAGTATGTAGCGACCAGTTGAAAACTAGTTGTGGTTTTCAGTACGAGAAGTCGAGAACCGACCATCTCCCATTCATGAATCATGAATCGTAACATAAAATTGACTCTTCCTCCGGATAGTCGGGTTTGGAGGTATCGTATAAGGGAAAACAAGCCATGGATGTAGTAGACACCGTAAGACAAATTGCAAATGAGTAGTATTCGCACACAAAACCCACGAGGAATGGCCATGATGCGAAAAGCTTGGACGGTACGACTGATAGGGAAAACATTCCACAGGTTACGCGGGCTGAGGAAAGCTCTCTGGCTTTTACCAAACACGCCCGTTTAGCTCAGTGGTAGAGCGCGCCACTCGTAATGGTGAGGTCGGTTGTTCAATCCAGCCAGTGGGCAGCTTTTTACTTTCATCTACAAATAACTGCCTGCAGGAAGCTATTCAAGCTTCAACCAGCAGTGTGTCCTTGATCGTCAATCATATGTTTGAAGTCTATCTGATATGTATGGCTTGCTATGGACAAATAACAGTCTAGTTTCAAAGAGTGTCACACCAGTAAGAGTTATCATCTTGGTGCCAAAGAGTCTTGTCTTGTTCCATTAGTCAACTGAAACAATTTGGCTGGCCATAAGACTGCCAGTGATCTAAAAAATGAACAGCCAATGGATGAGTTTGAAAATTGGGCTGACACATATTTTGATTATTTCACTACAGTCACTATTTTTGCTATTTTCACTATGGTCACTACTGTTGCTATTTTTGCTATTTTTTGCTTAATTTGCCAAGTTCATGTGTGCCATGTGGCTCTTCAATCTCAGTTGTCACCTATTTATCTAAAAAATGAATGGCCAATGGATGGGTTTGAAAATTGGGCCAATGCATATTTTGCATATTTTGCTACAGTCACTATTTTCACTATTTTCACTTGATTCATCAAGTTCACATGTGCTATATGGCTTTTCAATCTCAGCTGTCACCCATTCATCCTGGTGGATGAAACACAGCACCCTCATTACATAATCCATCCTCTGTCACTACAACTATGTATCTGCTTATTCTATCCCTCAAAAATTCAAAAGGAACCCAGAAAAATTCAAGAATATTTTTAACCACTCTACAATACAATCTGAGTAAGTCTGGCACTTCAAATGATGGTTTTTAGCTTTGAAATTGGCTGATCTTGATGTTGATCTAATAACAAATGACAGATCAAGCCTTTTGTGGTGATATGCACTCATTTATTTGATGCAAATGTTGATCTCATGACAGAT
>JBBPMT010000624.1:0-13249 GCA_038090455.1 Garcileccinum viscosum
CCAGCGAACGAGAAGGGTGACCAGATCAAGAAGGCGATGGTCATCTTGTTCGGCCGTGCGGCGGGACATCTTGCGGCTTCTGATCCTGGTATCTCTGACATCGTGGACCGCCTAGTGGAGGCGCTCCAGACGCCGTCGGAGCAGGTGGACATGACCGTGTTGGACTGTATCGTGCCACTTGTCATGCTGATGGGCGAGGATCGAAGCAGGCTGTTGATCGGTTGTTTATTCAACACACTGTTTGCTGTGCCCAAGTATGCTGTCACTCCGTCCTTACCGCCACCACCACCCTCGTCACCATCCTCATACCCGTCCCCGTTCTCCCCCGTCCTTTCGCCCGGTGTGCAGAAGGGACGCACAAGGGGCATCATTGTATAAAGTCGCTCCTGAATGGCGCCCTCGTTCTTGTTGGTGCTATTGCGCTCGTCAACATGCGGGAGCGACCACATGACATGCAAAATCCTGTGCGTTATGCAGCTGTTTCTGCGTGCAGCCCGGTCCCCGTTTTCCTGTCCACTTCATTCCGCATGCGCCGCGTGTCTCGCCTGGCACCTGCTTTGACACTGTGCAAACCCATGTTCGTCCTCGCCCTCTCTCTCCCCCACCGTCACCATGCGAACGACGACTTGACGATGACAGAGCGACACAATAGTGAACGTGATGATGGATTCTTGCCTGCCTCCTTCGCTCCCTCACCTTCACCCATGGTGGCCCATCCTACGTCGGCGATGGCGACGTTGTCATCGTGCCCACCTCTCTCCCTCTCCCTCTCCCTCACCCGCCATAGGTGTGGCGAAATGATAGTGCATGCACCCCCGACGTGACGATACGAAGCCGTGGCGTGCCCGTCTCTTTCTCTTTCCCTCTCCCTCTCCTCTGATGGCAGCGCATACCCCAGTGATGACACTACGACAAATGCAACAACAATGTTGCATTCCCGCATATTTCCCTCTCCCTCTTCCTCGTCCACACTTTGTCCACGCTGCCAGCACGCCCGCGGTGTAAGGACGCAACGCGAGGCCACGACGACTGACATGCTAGCACAAGCCATGACACGACTCGGATGATAATGACGACGACGACACGATAATTACAAAATGATCGCATGGCCACCATGACATGATAACAGCGACGCACCAATGACGGCGTGTCGTTTCTCCCCCTCTCTTCCTCCCTACTCCCGCCCTAGCCCTAGCCTGCCATGCAATGATGACAACGAGATACACACTACTCTCCCTCTCCCGTGCCCACCCTACGACATACGATGATAAGACGTGGCCGTCCTGTCCACGCGTCCTCTCCCCTCCCTCTCCCTCTTGTCGCGGCGTGAAGACACAATCTCCCGCACTTATCCTCACCCTCACCCTCGCCTCGTCGCAACGCAACATTAACGTCTATGACTCGAATGACGTGACGGCGACACATAGACAGGGGGAAGACGATGGCAATACGACGACGCGGGAGATGGCACCGCAGGGCAGGGCCTGTCCCCTCGTGCTGCAGCCCTTCTGCAGATGAATCGTACCAGCTGCTCGATCCACTTTCTAAGAGATGAGTTGAGGTTTTTGAGGGCATTTAGCAGCCCATCGGACAACAGGATTCTCAAACGGCATACGGAGCTTGGACGCTTCCCACGGTGGCAGCCCAGACTGGCCTGCAGAGGCCCCGACTTGATTAAGCGAGGGCAGGCAAAGAATCAAGGCAGAGGTATGTCATCACTGCCGATTTTCTCCCGCTCGATGCAGCTTGTTTGCGCTGCAACAGAGACAGCTCTCCATTTCGCCACTGCGCAACCTGGATTGCCTTCTGGCTTCCGGCTTCAAGACAGACACTCCCACCTCAACCACTGCTTCCTTGCTTGCAGCGCAGCGATGGCTCTTGGCGATCCGCCGACACTTTACGAGACTTTGTGGCACTGAAGTTGCATGCTGGGCTGACTGTATCGGGCAATCCTTCCTTAACTTACGGCAGCTCAGCGTGGAATGCCGCTGCAAAATCTTGGCATTTGGGCTACGTTGATCTGGATGGGGGTGGCTATAAAATGTAGAAGGGGCTTGCATGAACAGTTTGGCACAGCATCTCATCTGCTCTCAGGCCTACGATGTCCTTTCCTTGCTCTGAGTGCGAACAAACATTCAAAAGTGCTGGTGCTCGCAGCCACCACCGCTGGAGCCGACACTCTGAAATTCCCCCAGTCACTGTGGGCGGCAAGGAGTATGCTGTCGAAAGGGATGGAGACAAGCTGCACTGCCCTATCAACTGGTGCAGGCACTCCTATACAAGCAGGGAGGCGTTCACAAAGCATGTGAAAGTGGTGCATGGAAGCACGAGCGAGTCGTCAACGCCACCATCGTCGCTGACGGATTTATCCCAACAAAATGTCTGCAAGCAGCAGCTTTCTTTCGTACCAACCAGGAGTAAGGTGCATGCTCCTTTGCAATGGCTCTGTATCTAACTGCCTGTTTGTCTCCCAGAGAGTAAGGTGACAGAGGTAGGTTCTGGGCGGGGTTGCAGCAGCAGCAAGGTTCCGCTATCTGCAGCATCCAGTATCGCATCTGAGGGCGCACCGCAGGTCCCTCTTGGCTTGCCAAAAAATGGTGAGCGTGGATCTCCTGTTAAGAGAAACAGGTTCTGATTGGTGTCCTTTTTGATAGCCTCCGCCTGCGGAGGTAGCGCTGCAGCTGCAAAGGTAGAGTTGCCGCCTGCTGCCTGTTCAAGGCTCAAACCGGTTGGAGGTGAGTGTAGCCCGCGTGTCTTGAAACTGATGCGAAATCTGGCACTAAACCTTCTCCATCTCTCAGGAACTCCATTAGCACTGGCAGAGGAATCTCCCCCAGACACTTCTGGTGTGGCTAGCAAGAGCTTTGCGCTTTCCCCAGATCTGGTGGATGCAAGTAAGAGACCCCAGCAGCCTGTGAAAGGAGTAGCTGAAAGGCAGCCACTCTTAGGATTTTGTGGCATAGTGGATCCTATCCACGGGTCTGAGGTGGACGAGAGGTCCGCTGGGTGTGCGGAGGATGTGGGGAGCAAGGGTAAGCCGGCTGAGCATGCGTTCATCCAGTAGTTGGAACACTGACGCTAGCCTGATGAAGGCAAGCAAAGGGTTATTCAGATCCTTCCAGAGGACAACAATGTAGTTTGCGAGGAGGTCCTTGATCAGCTTGGTTTGTGCCTGCACACGAAGCTACTAGTGCTCATTTGCCGGCAGTGCAAGATCGGTATTTGCTCAGAAGCTGCGCTGGGCCATGCAAAGAACCAGCACGGTGCTGCCGTCAACAAAAAAGAAAAGGAGGCATTCAAAGCATTCTGCAGGGACCACGGAGTTTGCGAGCGCCCTGAGCAGGCACCCATTCCTCAGGCAGGTGGCCCTCCAGTGAGGGGGCTTGCTGCTCCCGTACCAGGATACAGCTGCAGGGCAGATCCGCTCAACTGCAGGTACAGCGTTCGCGATTTCCAAACGCTGCTAAAGCATGCCAGGATTCAGCACGGCCAAGGGTTGGCGCACAACACAGATCGTGAAGAAACGATGGTCCAAGCCATCTTCCAAGGAGTAGGCCGGCAGTACTTTGAGGTGGATGCTAATGCGACTATGGAGAGTGATCTCGGCATGCGAGACTACCTCCGCCTCCAGTTTCTGCCCTTGGTGAAGAGCGACCCCATCCTTACTGCGAGTTCTGGTCGTGACCAACCGCCACTTCTGAAGATCACCATGTGGGACAAATTTCATGAGGAGATTCGGGAGGACGCAGAGCAGAGAAAGGCTGCCTGGAGGATTAAGCAGAAGCATTTGCCAGCAGAGCTGGGGGGGATCTTAAATTCTCTCGACAGGGTTGTGAGGGAGCACCACAGCTGTGCAAAGAAGCTTTTTCAGGAATTACCCCATGCTTTCACTGTTGCGAAGGTGCTGCTGAATGGCCCAGGGTTTTCAGCAGAGCAGTAGGTGCTTTTTTGTGTAGACTGCAGCCTGTGCTGATAACCTCCCTAATGCAGATCTAAACATTTCCGCTTTCTTTCCTCCGACAACGACAACTACCTGGCTTTTTTTGTGCAGATGATTAGGGCTATGGTGCGGAAAGAACACGGCCATGAATTCAAAATGCCATTCGTGTACACTGAGGCACAGCGGGAGAAATTGCTTTCTCTCATCAAGCAGCTGGCCAGGGATGCAGCAGAGCAGTCACAGGGTAGTAAGGCGGAGGCAACTCTGGCATACCAGGAGTTTTGCTGGTCGCTTGTGCACATCCCAGAATCAAAGAGACTAAGCGCTTGGGACAACCCTGTCAGACGCTTCATCTGGCTAATGGCCCTGCGGGACGACGGGTCTTTCATAGATGCAACCAGCCTCACACCATTGCTTGCAAAGCTCAAGTATTTCTGCCGAGTTGTGGTGCTGTACGAAGCCCTTTTATGTAAGGATCCAAAGAATGAGGTGGAGGATGCCATTGAGTGAGTGGGTGGGTGCTAATGCCTGGGTGCTGCTGACATTGGTGTCCCCTCCCACATCAGCCGCGTTAGTCAGCTGCATGGTTTGGTGCTGAAGCTGGGTAGCCCGACAACATTTAACATGGTGTGGGAGCTTCAGCAAGTGGCATCCGCACTGGCGTATTCCCAGGTGCAGGACCCCAGCGTTTTTGTTGACCCCAATCGTGCTTGGATTTCCATTGGCACGGAGACTTTGCATCTCAACCGCCTCCGAGCTGGCATGGCCAGGTTAATCCAGGATGCGAAAGCTTCATTCTTGCACCTCAGCCAACAAGAGGACTGGCCCACCATGCCAGAGTCACATGTCCTTGATGACCTGGGCAAGACGGACAGAGGCTATTCTTTCCTAGAAGAAACCCCATTCAGCAACCACAAGCATACATTCTTCTTGTCGTCGGTTCAGAATTGGAAACTTGGCTCACTCTCAGGAAATGGTAGCTGGAATTGGGACAAGGTGGCGATCAAGGAGTTCCTCCGACGTTCCGACAGGATGTGGGGGCATGTTATCTACGCTCTTTTCATTGGGACTCAGCTGTCCACCCGTGTCAGCCAGTTCCTGCAGATCCAGCTGCGCAACGCAGACAGAACTCGCAACTTAATCTTTCAAGGAAAAGAAGCCTTGCTGCTGGGCAGATACAGCAAAACTACCAACACGAAGGGGAGGGACAACTGCATCCCTGCCTTCTTAGCTGAGCCTCTTCGGGACCTTTTATTGGTGCTGCTGGGCAGCGGACAGAGGGAGACTCAGGCCATCCTCGCGGGGGTCATCTATGGTGAAGAATCACGCTCATTGTACCGCACGTAAGCACAACCGCTGCATCAGCTGTTTTTGATTGAAAGCCTGACTTCCACCAACACCAGCTACCTCTGTGTCGAAAATGGCATTAGAATCACAGCAGAGGCATTTTATGGTACTGTGAAAAGGCGCAACCAAGAACTTTTTCAATGCGCCTGGGGTGCGAGCGATTTACGCCAAGGGATGATCACCCTTGGCCGGGAGTTTATATCTCCAGATGAGACGTTTCCTACCTGCACTGACGATCTCCTGGCTGAGGCTGCCGACCATTCCACTGAGGTAGATCTTGCTCACTATGGGATAGTTCATGGTGCAATCCCCCGCCTCTCCAACAGCAGCCTGGCTAAGCATCGCTGGTTAGCCAAAGAGTGGTCCAACCTGCTTGGCATGGGACCTGAACCTGCGTGTGCTAAGAGAATGGTAGCCGCACCCGATAAGCTTCTGGATGTAACGGAAATGGCTGCTCAGGTCTCTGGCATGGTAGTTGATGCAGTCATGAGCAAGCTGGCGGCCATTGGCCTTACTGCAGAAAACATTAGGAGACTTGAGAGCTTGGGAGAAGTGCCACCTCTTGGCGCCTCAAATGGAGACTCACAGGGAACCAGTGCTGCAGATACAGCCATCGGTCTGGAAAAGATTACCAAAAAGCTCACATCTTTAGGGGGAGGGAGGCCATCCCCTGCTGCAGGCGAAGGTCTATTGCAGGCCACTAGGCCGCTCCTTCACTTGGACAATGATACAGACAACTTAGCGATTCCATTCCCATCCTTCACCTCTGAGGATCTACCTGGCTGTTCTACACCCTACAGCACCTCGCCGATGCAAATTTCTAGGCAAAAAAAGAGAGCTGCCACATCTGAAGCTATGGCCCAGGAAGAGGCAACACTCCCACACCGAAAGAAGAGGATGCGGCATAGCGAGGTCGGTTGCGATGAAGACCAGCTTTTCGTAGAGAGTGATGTGGGCCAAGCAAATCACCTCCCGGCATTTCACCTGTCTCTGCCTACCTCAAATCTGCCGGGCTATGCAGTAGAGAGCACCCTGGTGGAGAACATTTTGCACCGTGACCAAGGCGAAGATAATTTGCTCCAGGATAACATCCGGTGTGCCTTTCAAAAGCTGCTGCAGAACCCGACTGCTTGCGAGAAGAGCAGATCGCAGATGGAGTCCATTCTCTTGATAATGCGAAAGCGGCAGGATGGGTTGATAACCATGCGGACAGGTGGGGGCAAAAGTATGCTTTGGCTCATACCTCCTCTGCTTGACCCGGAGGCACGATTCATCGTTGTTTGTCCCTTCACAGTGCTCTTGAACCAGCAGCATGAACTTGCACAGAGGTATGGCCTTCAAGTAGCTGAGTATGGGGTTGGGGACATTCCCCGGGATGTCCAAATCCTCTTCGTTCAGGTTGAGCATATCGGGTGCCGGAGCTTCTGCAGGTAAGCACCTCCTGACTGCTATTCTAGCTAGAGAAAATGCTAATCTGTTTTGCAGCAAGTTGACCGTGGAGGGTGTTCCAAAATTCACAGCTATGTTTATTGATGAGCACCACGACGTGCTCTCTTGCCCACCAGATCGCAGGGCCAGTTGGAAAAGGCTTGCATGCTGGGCATCCGATCAGGACATGCAGCTGTATCTGCTGTCTGCCACAGCCCCTCCTATACTCCAACAAAAGCTGCTGGATCCATATGGCATGAAACCAGAGAACACCGCCTTCATTCGCTCACCGACAAACCGGCAGGAGATTGGACTGCACACTGTTCCTGTGAACAGAGAAACTGGACTACGAAGCTTGGTTCATGCCCTTGCTAAAAGGCTGAAGGAGCAGGAAAGAATGCTTGTATTTTTCAACTCGTGCGACGCAGCGGAGCAGTTTTCTGCACAAAACCAGTGTCCTGTCTTTCACAGCAAGCTTCCAAAGAGCAGTGGTGGGAAGGAGTTCAATATGAAGCTGTGGGAAGGTGGAGGGAGCAAGATGATGGCGTGCACCTCAGCATTCGGAGTGGGAGTTGACAAACCCAATGTCAGGTTCGTCGTTATCCATATGCCAAAGCACAGCCTTCTGTCAGTGCTACAGGCAGTCGGGCGAGCTGGTAGGGATGGAGCAGAATCCCATGCGTTCTTCACCACCACTGCTGGAGAAGCTGGGAAAGTTGGGCTGCTGTCCCAAGACCATCCTCCAGATGCTGACATGCATTGGCAGCTAGGTCAGCTGCTGCACAGCGACAGGTGCAAGGTCCGTCAGGCAATGGAGTACATGGATGGAGAGGCTCTGGCAAAGGACTGCAGACAGATACCCAACCAGGTGCACTGTGACATCTGTCACCCAGATGGTGAACTTCACAAGCTTGCTCTGCAGGCGGCGAAGGGGCTGGTTGAAGAATAAACATGCCACGAGATTCTTCAAATGTGTAGATCTGCAAAAAATGAAATACTACATAGATAGAATATTTCTCGATGTATATCATGGTTGCGCTCCATTCGAATTGTAGGATATTCTCCATCACCTTTTTTACATTGCTTGTAAGGCCATAAAAATGTAGTTCGTTCTGGAGAGGGACCCCGAACAATTCGAGGAGGTCCCAGAATTGGCCATGGATATCGCCGACACATATGGTTACCGGAGACGAGACAAGATGGGGAGGGCATGAGCTAGTCTTTCCATTTGTTGGGAATGCAGTGGGAATCTCGAAGCGAACACGACAATGCAGCTGCTAGCTATGGCCTCTGCCATTCATGAGTCTGAAGTTGGCATCGTCGACTAGCATAGTGACCAAGCTCATCAGTATCCCCCTCTACACCACTCGACTCAAGAAACCCGTATTTTGCCGCAATATCGTACTCGCTAGCAACGACGTTCTCAGAGGCAGCGCTCAATGCCACCGATGTGGCAGTATGATCAGTGTTTTACCGTCTACGTGTCGGCAGCCGTGATGTTGACTCATGGAGACTAGTAGAGAAACATGATACATGACACGCAAGACACCATCACGCCGGGGTTCAAAGTGCACGATAAGAGTATGTTCTTCCTAGCAGTCACCTCATTTGGCGTCTTGTTAATGCCACTTCAGATCAGTGTATGCTCTATCTGGACAATCCAGGTCCACCCTGCGTTTACGTGCTACTACCTCATTCATGAAAAGTGAATACATAAACCTGTAGAGGCGACCCACCCACACTGGGTATCGCGGCAATCAAGAAAGGGGGAAAGCCATATCCGGAACCCTAGATTGGGGTTTAGGTAGGTCACGACAGAGATCGCAACAACTGTTGGGAGGCATCTCACTGGTAAGGGACAAGAATTCCATGAGTTCAACTTACATTTTTATCTCTTGCTGAGCTGCTGTTCTCATTCACTTTCAATAGTGTAATTGACTCATCAAAGGCTATTCAATATCATTATCCCTTGATCACCTGGTCCATGTAATCAGGTGGTACTTTTACATACTTATACATGTACATATAATAACTCCATAAAGTAAAATGCATGGGCTTGGAGCTAGCCTTGTTCAAAGTAGAATTACTAGACATTAGGAAAGAAGTATATGACATTATGGAAAGCAAACACTTAACTTTGCTGCTTCTCATCCAAGAAAGGCATTGATACTTATAATCATAGAAGCATATAGTTGCTTGTATCTCCTATATGCAACCAAAACAAAAAAAAGTGTTCAAGTTCTCATTCAAGGCAATATAAATTGTTGTATTAACCCAAAGGGAAGTAAATGATAGTGAAAATCAATATTGGTATAAATTGTATCATCTTCAGACTCACCTGGATGTCTGAATTAGATACCATCCAGTGTCAATTGGTACAAATATGCAGTCAAAGCCAAAAATGGCTGTTCATTGGTCAAGATTGCATTAATTTTCATATCAGTGCGAAAGAAGTAGATAAGAATGACAGTATTGGCTGCTTATGGTGGTCCATTGATTAACCATCCACTTTGGTTGTAAAACTTAAGGTGTCTCTTTTCTAGCAGATGTCGCATGGCCAATTCAGAGTTCAAGTTAGCATGTATCAGTATCATGGATCTGGACCTATAACCTATATATGATCTGCTTGTTGAAGTTGGAATACAGCCTGAATCTGATTGTTTCTCTTACAAATGAGGTCAAGCAACCCAGCTGAGTGTGCTGACTCAGTAACCATACATTACTAGTAAGCAACACACATGATACAATATAACACGGAGATTCACAGAAATAGCTAGAGCCATAATTGTATTATCACCCCTATTTCAACCTCAACTGGTATCCATGCTCAATCTTAATGCCCTTATAAGATTATGAATACATTGCAAAGTGCTTGAATGATTCTAGCTACTAGGTTGCACTTTATACTCAATCATGAAAATGCTTTGTTCAATATCACTATCATTATGCAGGAATAGTACTACTATCTGTGGATATGCTTGATGCAATATTGTATTATACTTTCATCATCTGAGGTTGGCTGATGTGAGTAGATTTGAGAATCTCTTGAGTTCAATATGGCCCCATCCAAGGCTTAGTTTGAAGATTGCTCTGCTTTAGAGATACTATGCAACTACGATACTTGCTGGAAACCTGTGTTTGGATGCTCTTCCTAGTTAATTCATCTCCTATGATCTCATGATGAGTTATTCATCTTGTACTACTACAAGCTTAAGTATTCTATGGCTTCTATGAATATGTTTTCAGGCAATATCATTTTCCCATGTCACACAGCTCATTGTGCAAAATAAATGTCTATAGTAGTAACTAATTTATGTAATTTGGATAATTTTTGCTACATTAGTAGAGGGTTTTGGAATAGGAGTGAAAAAAATGAACATCAAACTGTTTGGCAGGAGCTTGCATTACAAATCTGTTTTGTCATAAATTTGCTTGGCAATTTTGATTACACTTCTTTTTTGGAGCTTTTATTGCATCCTTTCATTTCATAACTCATATTTGATTTAAATATTTCATTGATATGGTATAGCATCAATAAAATGAGATGAGTACTATGACTGGAATTGTATATAGGAGGTTGCCTGCTCACTCAACACTTGCTGTTGTCAGTATGAAAATGGGTACATTTGAAAGAATCAATATCATTGATGAAATCATGCAGGAATATTTGACAGATTATGTATTTGTGTAGCATTTGATGTGGATTTGCCTATCACACTGGCATTACATGCACCACACCAACATTGAGAACATTCTTTTCCTGTTTGCAAAACAAGAAAAGAAAATAGTGATCTATAGCAAAAGTACCATACATGAGCATAGTTTCATCACATAATCTATCCATCACATAGCATGCATTGCCACACCTGATTGATACTGTTTATTTTTACAGATTGGCTATGCATGTTTGTACAGAATGTCACACTACTTTCAGCTACATAATTACTACTGATTTTATTTGGCAAGTGCTCAGTAGGTGACAACTGGCATGACAGAGGTCAACTTCATGATCCTAACAACCACTGCATGGTTCGAGCTCGTTCAACTTCACAGACACAAGTATGGTATAGAAAATAATGTATGTACTATAAAATGACAAAAATGGTGTGTATTTTGTGTAGTGCTGAACTGGGGTAGGTGCCGACAGCTGGTTACACCTGATTTCCTTTTCTAGCAGATGGGCCTGAACACATGCCGCCGCTGTATGCCCACCGCTACTCGTGTCGGTTGATACGCCACGTAAGTACCCTGCGCCACTGTATCACCGGGTGGTTAAGTTTTGTTGATAAGTTTCTCAGTGCATGGAGGTTGACAGGAAATTACGCTCGCCTTTCCCCCCCCCCTCTCTCTGACTCCTCCTCATCCATTCAACTGGTGGCAGAATCTGACTCCGAAATTGTGAGTTGTACTTACCTCGCCCCGTCGATAGGATTCCCTGACAAATCGTCACACCGCCAAAAGGGTGGGAAAATCGGAGTTGAGCTTGCAACTAATGGAGGCCTCCACCCTGAGACTGCACCCACCCGATGTTCCCGCGGACAAGTACCGTCAGACCATGCTCAATGCAAGTCTTACCAGCGGGCCATACCGCTTATGTCGCTAATTTTTGGCTACATAGGGCGGCTCTTTCTCCCTTCCTATACATGCCGGAGTGCAGGGGATGAGTCGCCCACTGACAGATATGCTCACCAAGCAAGCGATGAGCAACAACAACAACCTGAATCTTGCTCCCGAAGACTTCGCCCCCTCGGCTCCAGCTTTCAAAGCGTCCAATGACCAATTGATAGATGACATTTATCTCGCTTGTGTTGAGCAAGGGCTTTTCATCGTCAAGGACTCAGAACCATCACAGTCAAGGTGGAATCTTGAAGCCTGCGTTGAACAATCAAAGTCCACTGTTGAAGGAGGATGGGCTGATCTCTTCGATGAGGTGAGCAATTTTTGGAATCCTCTAGTCAAAGAATTTATGGCTGATTGTGGACGGCTTAGGTGCTTACAATTGCAGCTTACCACTCATCGTTATTTCAACCTCTACGACACACCTACCAGTGGCGTTCCCACGAGCTACATCTCATCGAAGGTTATCGCAAACCGGACGTCATTCTAGTGCCAAAAAGCCATCGGACGCTCACTTTCGGCTCAATCTTAACGTACTGCGAAATCAAGGAAGGCTTCAGAGACCCCAACCCGATGGATGCGTCGATGCAGTTGCTACAGGTGGCTGGTTGCACCACAAGCTGTCAGATCAATCGGAGCTTCTTTCTTGGGGCCATCCTATGTGGCGATCATCTCTCCTTTGTCCTCCATGCTCGTGGTAACTCCTGGTACTCCAAAGGTATCCACATCACAAAATCGCCTAAGCTTTTCCTCAAGGCGATTCTTACCTTATCTTCTGGCATTGACATCGCCCTCGGATTCGACCCTTCTTTCATTCTTGAGCCGGGCCCGGTTTATAGCATCCGTGTGAAGGGTGACGGGCAACCAGACAGCAAGTCCCGCTATACCCTCGAAGTCACCCCTCAGATGTATTACAGGAACTGCGACATGACAGGAAAGGGGACTAAAGTGGCGATTTGCAAGGATATGGAGGAGAAAGATGAACGGTTCTATGCGCTGAAGGAGACTTTCCTTCTTTTCCCAGGGCCCAATGATGTTCTAAATCATACCCGATGCCTCGAAAAGGTCGCCAGAAATTTGTTGGACAAAGAAGAAAGAATCTTCGGCGAGAAGGACGAGTTTGATATCTTTCGTGGTAACAAGGAGACGTTTGGTACCCGCAAATGGGGTAATAAACTGCATCTTCGTGGCATTCCAGTCCTCGTCGCCGCTACAGTCGTCAAGATCCCTTACTATGGTGGTCTCATCGAGGACTCCACGCATACAATTATGCGTAGGTTTGCGAATTCGCAAGACCTATCTTTCGAGCAGCGCATCCACTATCGCACTGTCTCGGAGACATGTGGAGTGCCTATTTCTTGGTTTTCCTGCCGACGGGAATTCATCAATGCCATCATGTGTGCCGTTTCAGGTGAGCGTATTTATACACTATCTGTTATTTGAAAAGGATATATTCATGATTGGTTGCAGGGCATTTTAACGGCCTATTGAAGGATCTGCTTCACAGCGATCCCAGCGAGGCGAATACTTGGTTGTGCGTCGACAACCCTCTGAACCCTGAAGATGCGGTTCCCAACTGGCCTAAGGACGACAAGGATAGATACCCTAAGCGTTCCGGTGTCCTGGGGGATTGGGGCATGGCCGAGCTCCAATGTGAGGACGCCCCCATCTACGTGCCGGGAGGCATCACCGTAAGAGTCTTGTTGATCTTTGTCGAAGAGTACTACTAATGCTTCATTTTGCAGGGTACCTATCCCTTTCTAGCAGCCGAGCTACTCACGTCACGGGCATTGGAGGGCAAGGTCCGCCGCCAGAGCTGGCATGACCTTGAAGCGCTGTTCTGGGTCATGTGGATCGTCAGCGTCACTAGCATGGGCCCTTACCACAAGCGACGTGAATGGGCACCCCCGATGCCCC